>CM053789.1:844057692-844257692 GCA_028749045.1 Cupressus sempervirens | reverse complement strand
TCTCATCTGCAATTCTTCTCTCACAAGTTTCCTCTCTTTCTTGCTCGCAATTTGCATTAAGAGATGGCTTTTGAAATGAGAGTTGCGCTCGCCATTTGTTTGGCGCTTTTCACTTTGCAAACCGCTTTGGTGATGGGTACGCATTCTTTTTTTTTTTAAACAATTTATGAGATGAAATAATGGTTTTCTAAATATTAGTTTCTGTTCATAGGAATACATAACTTACGCTGTTCAATAGTTTTATGATGACACCTGATATATACTATCTTTGTATATATACATCTATGTGTATAGATCTGTTGTATGGGTTAGTAAGAAACCTCCGATATGTCTACTAAGTATAATTCAAGTAAACTTTCAAACTTTTTAGCATGTCATATCTCTTTGTAAAATTTACATGGATGAAAGGACTGTCTTAAATATGATATGTTCTAGAAAAAGTTAGGTTTGGAAAAAGTTGACGTGTTTTAACTATTTAATACTTTTAATCAAGAAATCATTAGTTAGCTGTCAATACTGTATTGTTTATATATTTCATTTTTTATTTTTCCTTTCTTTCTTCCATTCTGATGATGCAGAATCATAGAAAGTGATCCAAAACTTCATTGAAAATCAGAAACAATAATTAGAAAAATATGAAAAAAAACCCAATAGATTATTACTAATATCGTTAAAACCCACTATTATATTTTTATATACTTATTTGTACTAATAACCAAATAGTGTACTTATGACTGATTAACTTTACTTAATTGTGAAATGTCGTTTATGGTGATTTTGTGCAGGTGAAGGAGGCGTGGAATGCGAGAAGCTTCCGGTAGAAATGTGTGCATTCTCTGTGTCATCTTCTGGAGCTCGCTGTGTACTCGAGAAGAAATATTCCTTCGTCCCCTCCTCACACAAATCATCAGTCGAATACCAATGCCAGGCAAATACATACATTCTCTTACAGAATATATTCCAATCTTTTTCTCCAAGAATAGTTTTTATTGAATGATGAATGAGTGGTATATGTGCAATTATGTTTCAGTCATCAGGCGTAATGGCGGAAAAGATGGTGGAATGGATTGAGAGCGAGGAGTGCCTACAAAGCTGTGGTTTGCAGAGAATGAGCGTGGGGATGTCAACTGACGGTCTAACTCAAAATTCTCACTTCGCCTCCAAGTTGTGCTCAGACAAGTGCCAAAACAGTTGCCCTAACATTGTCAATCTCTACTTCAATTTGGCTGCAGGAGAAGGTATATGACCCATTTTCCATTATTAATTCCTCATAAGGAAATATATATGGTTTTTTTTGAGAGAGACGGTAACAAGAATAAGGTTTGCAGGAGTATATTTGCCACATCTCTGTGAAGCCCAGAAAACACGAAGCAGGAGAATGATATTCGAGACTGTTGCAGAAGGACCAGCAGTGAAGACATTTTCTCTTGCTGAAATTGCCCCTGCACCCTATTAGAACATATTGATGTACTTAATAAAAGTGTACCTGATCACTGCTATCTTTTCCGTTAGTAAATCATGGATTTAGAATTCTCTGTGTGTAGATGTAGTAGACGCTTTCCAATAAAATTGTAATTCATTAATGCTATATTTTCCGCTATTCCTAGACTATGTAATCTGTGGATTCCAATGTTGTGAAGTTCTTAATTGAAATAATATTTCACTACGATTTTCTCACATGTTTTCGACTTTTTCTCTCTGTCTTCAATGAAATTTTTTCTGCCATAAAATGAGTTGGTATATTCAAAATTAGCCTTATGAAAAGTTATGAAAACTATTTAGCCAAGACTTTAATTTTAGATAATTCAACTTTTCTTTCGAGGTGCCTCGATGAACGACTTGAATTACCTCGTACGACACAAGTTAACTATATTCATTTCTACTTTGTGATTATATATATTTATTTATATGTAATATTAAAATGATAACATATTGAGTTTTATATCTAAATTAAAAAATAAAATAAAATAATATTTAATTTATAATAAAGAAAATAATGAGTCAAAGATAATTTAAAAATAATTATATAATTTATTTTGACATTTAATATTCTAAAGATGTATGTGATAAATACAGAGTAGGAAACAATAAATAGATTTTTTCAAATATTTTAAATCTTTCAAAGAATGATGTATATATTACACACAATTTCTAATAACACTTATGTTTTCAAGTTTGCATGTCTCTTGAAAATGAGAAAATTAATAAATTATCTTTTATTCTTTGTTTGGTCCTATTAATGAAGTCATCCAA
Organism: Cupressus sempervirens; assembly: GCA_028749045.1. Lineage (NCBI taxonomy): Eukaryota > Viridiplantae > Streptophyta > Pinopsida > Cupressales > Cupressaceae > Cupressus > Cupressus sempervirens. Next base: position 844,255,439 of record CM053789.1, on the reverse strand, counting down.
CTTGTCATAGTATCTTATCTTGAAATAAGCAACATAAGATAAATAATAAACTTTTTATACTTGCTCATGAATTTGAAGTAACTACACACATTCTTGACTCTTATGCATACTAATGTAACATCAATGTTTGTTGTAGAATGATTGAAATACTTACTAATTATAAACCTTTTTATGTACCACAACTCATTAAAAAATTACAAGCACATGACCTTATATTACTTCTACAAACAAAATGCCCCATTTTAGGTATAGTATGATTATTGAAGAACATACAATTAAAATATGATATCTAATATAAGTAAACTATCAAAAAGTAAAATGATCAAATAGAACACTAACAACTTTTGAAACACCTTATGCAAGTCATTTAGACTTTTTTCTAATAGTGATATGGTATAGAACATGTTTCTCAAGTATATTTCAATTTTACACTTTCCCATGTAACACTTCTATAGTATTTTAAGAAGGATATAAATTTAATCCATTACATAAAGGAAATAATTTTAGATATACTAAAATACTATTGTAATGACCTTGACATATAACAATAAACCCAAAGGAAGAATAATTTTTCAATTATATGCATTTTTCTATTGGAAAATAAATTATAAAGAATGAAGCACTAAGAAATGGTGTTGATCCTTCTCTTAAAATACACATTAACCATGAGAAGACCTTGGTAGAAATAGGATTCTACTATGATATAAAAGTTGAAATGATTTCATATTTTCTTAATGGTGCTTTCTCTTTCATTGGCTTCAATGCTATCTCCTACCTATAAGGATATTATAGTGAGGTGAGATGGTTCCATTATGATTTCCCATAATGATACTTTACCTAATGAAATCTCTTAGAGAGATGAATTATAAATGATTCACGCAACTCTAATCATAAAAAAATTCCATCTCTTAATCCTTATTTTTAAGGAAATGATTTTCTTGTATTATTACATACAAAACCATATTGCAAAGATTTTAATACATTACCATATTGATTAATAACTATTTTATTTTTATTTTTTAAAAGATGATGGAGAAGAATAGTGTAAGGTGTGTGAAAGAGAAAATGTCTAAACATTGGAAAGAAAAACATAGCTTGGTTATGGATAGATCACTTATGGATCCCTAGTGAATGAGATAAATATGGGATAGAGTATGAGGATTAAGGATGGGGTAAAAATGTTGGCTAGTATTATACAAATTTAATGATGATTTTTTTGTAACAATCAAAAGATTCTTGAGTTTTAGGTGTACCAATATGGTAAATTAACTAGCTCATACAATTATCTTTAATGAATCACTAGTACATTATTTCTATTCTTTGAATATTTTATTGAAAGTTTAGGTAGACAATTATCTAATCAATTTTTTTTTGTATTCTACTTTTGGGTAAGAAGAATTTTCCTTTTAAGTTTGAGAGGACGTGGGCTTCTTACCCTACTATAATATCAAGAATTAAGAAAAGGTGGAATATTAGGGCTAGTGGTATAACTCATTTTGAGTTCCTAGAAAGTTGGGCAAGATAAAAACAAATATAAGAAAATAGAACAGAGAATCCTTTGTGGATATCTTATCTTCAAAGATGTGCTTCAATTATAGAAATAATAAATCTAGGATAACATTAAAAATAAATGGTATATTATATAAATGATTACTTGCTAGAAGAGATTAAAATTATAGTTAAGTATGATGATATTAAACCAGAACAAGGGGAATTATAGGCGTAGGGATTCAGATCAATGTAGTTATCTTTTGGTGATGAAAATTCTAAGTAATTTTATCTCACAACAATTATTGATAGGGATTTGAATCACATATCTTATGCCCCAAAGAATTATGTTAAAGTGGAAAAGGATAATGGGATAAGAATGAAGGAATTGGTTCAATTATAATTTCCTAATCTGTGAACTCCTAAATATAGTCTAGACATGTCATTTAGGAGTTAATTAATTGATGCCATTCCTAATATCATTATAGAGTCCAACGCAATAAAATAGTGACTGCGTATCATTGTTTGAATAATTGAGAAAAGTTATTATTTTTGGAACTATAAGAGGAGTAACTAAGAGGGGAGGGGTGAATAATTAGCACTAAAATAAATCCCAAACTCCTTATATGTCAATATAAATTAGAACTAAAATTTATTGCAAATATCGACAAATATCTCTATGTAGATTTGTATATAAGCAATGAATCCAGGTTTTCTTTTTGGTTCTTTCTTGGTTGAGCTCTTTGAACTAGTTTTATTAATAAATATATTCAATGGCTAGCCCACTTTTGCCTTAAAAAAATTAAAAAAATTATTGCAAATGTTGTAACTCGGTAAACACTAAAATAACTCAGAAAATGATTATAATAGAAGCGTTAAGATATTATCTATGATTGATCTTTCTTTAACTTCATTGCAAAAATATAAAAGAAATAACATGAACACAATTGACACCAATATTTTAACATGGAAACCCAATTTGGGAAAAGCCACTAATTGCAACTAGTTATTGATTTTCACTCTTCTGAAGTGAGCCCTATTAGGAGCCAACCCTGTTAAAGGTTACAAAACACACTGCTAGGTGTGACTCTATTAGAGGATTTAATCACCCTATTAGGAGTGTCCTTGTTGATCTTTAGACAATTCAATATAAATGCCACCTTGTTAGAGGATTTACAAATAGTTTTTAAGCCAACTCTGTTAAGAGATTTAGATCACTACTAGAATGGTTAGAGAGTAACAATGAGATGACCTAATTTTTTATATAACTGAATTGATGATTACATATCTCAATTCTAGCTTGTATACTTGATCCTTCTTGATTAAATGTATCTTTGCATCTCAATGAAGATATTCTACTTATCCTTCTAATTCACTTCCTCTAAGCATCATCAAATCTTCAATTATGTTCTACACATTCAATTCTTGACTTGACCTTATATTTATATGTTACACATTGTCAAGTCAACTTGAATACAAATTAGAATTAAATAATATCCATCTTCTTAGTTAGCTAGAACAAAAAATTAATTCAATTGAACTCAATATGCCAAACCAAGAAAATCCTTTGTTAACTGACCCTACTTGGTAGATACTAACTCGAATAAATTTTCCTATCTTAACCAAGTGAACTTGGTTAACACTAAATATTGAAAAATTTCCTTTGATAATCGAGTGAGCTCGGTTAACACTGGTTGCATCCAATATTTCCTTCAATAATAGAGTGAGCTTGGTTAACACTTAACTTTTGCAAGCTTTACTTTGTCACCCGAGTGAACTCAGTAGACATTGTCTTCTGAACTAGGAAAACTCTGGAATGCTCGACAAACTTAGGAAACTGTCTTAAATGCCTGAGTGAGCTTAGCATACACTAACTGGGAATAATATGACATTTTGTGTAACATCAAAGATAATACACAATTAATCAATTATTTCCAACAAGCTTCCTCTTTGGCATTGATGGCAGCACAATAAGTCATAATGCAATGAAATTTTAGGGCTAGAATAAAGTAAGGAACATATCCTTAGTTTCATTCTAATTCTCATCCATGAGAACTCCCTCTATCACTGTGAAGCCCCTCTACTGTCAATTTCTTCCTCTATCAACAAAACTCTACCTCTTTTGTATCTTCTTTTGATAACAAATCTCTACCTTTGACATCAGACCAAGTTTGTTTTCCTTGATATCCCCCTCTTTGTCATCTTTTGAAGTAATAAAATTTCTATGAGATATAAAAGTAAACTTCTACCTCTTTGACATCTCATGCTAAAGATAATATTAAGTGAATATCAATTTACCTTATGTACTAATTTATTTGCAATATCCCCTTGCCAATACTACATCAGTTGATTGATCTTCAACATGCTCTTGCTGATGCATCACTAAAATTCATTTAGTGAGCTTCAGATAGAGAAATGACCCCTAACCTACCTCTTAGATACAGAAATGCATCCTTATGTAATGGCATAGTGAATATATCTATAATTTATTCTTTAGTATTCTTATATTCCAATCTTACCTCTTTATCTTGGACCAATTCTCTCAAACAAATGATATTTTATAGCAATGAGTTTTGTTTTGGTATGCATCACTAGATTCTTTGATATTTTAATTGCACTGGTGTTATCCACTATATATAACCATTGGATCCTTGATCTTTATCTTCATACCTCCCAACAGTTGTTTGAACCAAAAAATATTAGAATAAATGACTGTTGATGCCATATATTTTGCCTCTGTTATGAACTGAGAAATACAATTTTGTTTCTTACTTGTCCAAGACGCTAGTCTTTTACCAAGAAAGAATGCTCCTCCACTAGTGCTATTTTTGTCATCAACACCTCCTACCCAATTAGCATCTATGAATGCTTTCAAATCCAAATTGCCTCCTTTTCTATATCATAATCCATAGTCTTTAGTACCTTTCAGATATCTCATGATTCTTTGATTGCCATCATGCGATTTTCTTTGGCATTTGTTGACCATCTTGCCACCATACCAACTGCTAATGCAATATTAGGCCTTGTATGCACTACATACTACAATTTTCCAATCATTGATCTGTATGTGGCCTAATCTACCTCCTTGGAATCATCCTTTCTAAATATCTTATGTTTAGTAGACGTAGGAGTCCCAACTAGTCTTGAGTCTTCCATTCCAAATTTTTTTAGCATCTCCTTGATATATTTAGATTGAGTAATGTAGATACTATCTTTCTTTTGCTAGATCTACAATCTAACAAAGAATTTTATCTCTCCAAACATAGAAATCTCAAATTATTTACTCATTTCTTCTAAAAATTCCTTATACAAGTCATCATTTCCTATAAATAAAGTATCATCCATGAATATTTTTGCCAACACAATCTTCTTGTCTCGTCCTTCTTTGATATATAGACCATTGTTATCATTTATTCTTTGAAAAAAACTCTTTATCAAATAGTTATGAAGTCTTTCATACCTAGTTCTAGGAGCTTGATTGAGACCATATAATGCTTTGTGTAATTTGTAGACCATATCTCTTTCGATGAGATCTACAAAACCTTCAGGTTGTTTTACGTAGACTTCCTCATCAAGAATTCAATTAAAAATTGCAAATTTTACATCTATTTGATAAACTTTAAGTATAGTTATAATACCTTCTAATCTTGCAATAGGAGTAAAAAAATCACCATAATCAATACCTTCTTCTTGACAATAACTTTTACATACTAACCTTGCTTTATTTTTTGAAACTTCTCCATCTTTATTTAGCTGATTTCTGAATACCCACTTTGTGCCAATTATATTTTTATCCTTGGTTCTAGGAACAAGAGTCCATGTTTTGTTCTTCTCTATCCATTCTATTTTCTCATTAATTTTTTCAATCCAATTTTCATTATTCAAAACATCTTTAAAATTTCTAGGTTCAAATTCAATAAGAAAACATGTAACTTTTAGTTTGTTTCATGTCATTGTTCCATGGGTAAAAGCACAAACCTGTGTCACCTTTTATAAAGAAACATGATATCAGAATGTGACAGTTCAACATTAATGACAAAAAAAAATTATATTTGTGTTTAAAATATGAAGATGATGTAAACTGATAAAATATGTAGAATTGTATGAATTTTATTCCTATAATTTTTATAATTTTTTTGACTAAGAATTTATTCATTTTATTTTATTTCGAAGTCCCTTTTTAACTATAAAAAATATAGGATGTAGTTCCCGTCAAACAAGTATGTGCAAATCATCTTTTTTTGTTCTAATTTGAAAATATTTTATAGATAACATGTATAGCTAGTGAACAAAAAAATAAATAATTATTTTTGATGTATATTTTTTTTCTTATAAGTACTCAAGTTTGACCTCGTTAGAATCCAATAGTTTTTTCCTCCCGTGAAAACTTCCCTATCAAATCTATACCTTCTTGAAAAAAAATTACATATTCGTGAAGAGGATTCTCTCCTCTATTGATAAATATAATTTCTTTATTTTTTTGATATGATTTACTATTTTTTTTCCTTTTTTGAGGGAGCATCTTCTGAAATGTTAAAATATCAACTTATAATATTTTGAGATTATAACATATTATAACTAATCAAAAAACTCAAAAATTTATATAATGACGATATTGAATTTGAGATCTATAAAAGGGTATTTTTAGTTTTTGAAAAAAAAAAAGTTTTGATAGAGAAATGAGATTTGACCAAACTAAGTTTTTGTATCAGAAACAATGACACAGATCTATGCTTTTACCCCCATTTGACTTTTTCCTAATGATCTAATCAAGTGCATGATACCTCTTGACATATCTTACTAACATAGGTACTTTGGATTTGGAGTTTGTTTCATTGATTTCTTCATGATCTTTTGTATTAAGCTTGGGTCCAACTATTTGTGATGTAGGTCCATCAAACTTGGTTTTCTTTAGCAACAACTCAGTAGCTTTTGGAGATTTTGGAGACTTAGGAGGTGAGGCCTCTGACTTCTAGATAAATTTGGCAAAGTATTAGGTTCATAGTAAAAAAATCTTCTCTAATCCTCAAGTTCTTTATTGCTTTCTTCTTCACTCTTTTTTGCAAACTCATCAATTTTCACACGTGCACTTTCTATGATTTTATAAGTAGAAAAATTCAAACATTTAGGTTTGTAGCCATACCATATTTCATAAGGAGTTTGATTTAAGTCTTTCTTCACCTGTACTATATTCAAGCTATGCACAACAGTACTAATTTCTTCCTTCCAATATTTTATTGCAACATTCTTTTCTATCATCAATATTCTTTCACAATCCATGATGGATATGTTCCTTCTTTTAGGTTTACCATTTTCTAAGGTGCACCAGGGGTTGATACTTGTCTCTTAATTCACTTTTCAATGTAGAATTCATTGAACTCATTTGAAATGAATTCACCACCTCTTTCAGATCTCAAGCATTTCAACTTCTTTCCAATTTCTTTTTTTTCTCTTGCTAGATGCCACTTAAATTTGTATAAAGCTTTAGATTTTTCTCTTAGCTACATTATAGTCATCATTCTAGAACAATCATCAACAAATAGAATGAAAAAATTATATCCATTGTAACTTTCTATTCCAATAGGTCCACATATGTTTGTTTGTACAAGCTCTAAAATTTCTTTGAAATGAAAGTTTTTTCTTTTGAAACTAGTTTTTCCCATGTTACCCATTTGACAATTTTTGTATAGACCCATATTAGGTTTTCTTAAGCCTAGAATACCTCTTACTCCTCTATTTTTTCTTATCTTGACTAGGTTATCAAAGTCTACATGATATAATCTTCTATGTCATAGCCAACTTTCTTCTACTTTAGCAATAAAACATGAACTTGTACTAAGATCTAGATAGAATAGATTACCTTTTTCTTGTTTTCCAAATTTCCTTTTCTATCTAGTAGTTTGGCCATCACATTCATGAATTCACCTTGAAACCAATGTTATTCAGTTGTGCCACACTTAGTAGATTATGCTTTAGTCCTTCAACCCAATAAGAATTATCACATCTAAGTTCATTGGTTAATGAGATACATTCTTTTCCCATTATGAAATAAGGTTCATTGTTTCCAAATCTAAAACTACCATCATCATAATGTTCCATGTGCTCAAACTTTGCTTTGTCTCTTTTCATATGATGTGAGCAACCACTATCAATAATCCATGTATCAGATTTTCTAACATGAGAGATAAGTGCCATTTTATCTCCTTCATTATTAGATTCATATTTTGCAACAATATATACTATTTCATCTTCACTATTTTCTAAATCTTTAGCCATAAAATAAGATTTCTTACCTTTTTCCTTGTAGTTCTTGTAGTTTTTGAATTCCTTCTTTCCTTTTTACTTATTGCTTTTCTTTTCATCATGACCTTCTCTATTTTGGCACCTTGTAACATTGTGACAAACTTCTTTACAAGAAAAATAGATTAGAGGAATCTTACCTTTGTACTTTCCTCTACCATTGGAATATTTCCTTGCAAGTAGGGCCTCAAGAACTTCAAGATCACTATCTGAAATTTCTTCTTCTTCTTCACTTTTTTATTGATTATATTTTGATTTCTTACCCTTTTTCTTGAGTGAAATCTTTTCTTCAAATGTAGACTCAATACCTTTGTAACTAGGGAAATAGTTATCATAGTTATCCAACTCAAAAGCTATCAATCTTCCAACTAGAGCATCCAATATGATATTGTTATTTGGATCACATCTCATTTCTTGAAAAGAAGACACTCTAACTACATAGATAGGTAGAAGGGTTCTGAGTATGTTTCTTACAACTATTTTTTCATCAATATCTCCTCCATATGCTTTGATTGTGCTCAGACTTGCTTTAATTCACTCAACATATTTTGTAATGTTTTCATCTTCTCTCATCTTCATCTAATCAAAATGTCCTCTAAGACTTTTGGATTTAGATCTTGTTACATTATTATTTCCTTCATAGATGGCTTTTAGTTTGATCCAGATATCATAAGCTATATTGCAACTTTTGAATTCATCAAATTCAACATAATTAAGAGTAGAAGCAATATCAATCATCATGATTTTATGATTTTTCTTTTTAGAAATATCTTTGATTGATAATGTTCCAATAGGAGTCTTGTATTCACTATCAAGGAATTTACAACTTGAATGACTAATAGTTGCAAATTTTAACCTTATAAGTCCTTGCAATGTTGCAAAGTTTTCTTAGTTCAACTTGGAAATCTCTCTTCTATAAGACATCCTAATCTTTAGCTTTGGTCCTTGAATCCTTGTCTACAAGAAACAAAAGGTTTGATACTAAGTGTTGGAAATATAAGATAAGTAACTAAGAGGGGAGGGGTAAATCAATTACCACTAAAATAAATCTCAAGTCCCTTAGATGTCATTATAAATCAAAACTGAAGTCTATTGCAAATGATGTTACTTGGTAAGAACACAAGAAAATGTTGTAACTTGGTAAACACTAAAATAATTCAGCAAATTCTTATATTGAAAGTCTTAAGATATTATTTGTGATTGATCATACTTTAACTTGGTTGCGAATATATAAAAGAAATAGCATGAACATAATTGACACCAACATTTTAATATGGAAACCCAATTTGGAAAAAACCATTAATTGCAACTAGCTACTAATTTTAACTCTTTTGAAGTGAGCCCTGTTATGGGCCAACCTTGTTAAAGGCTACAAAGCACACTATTAGGCGTGACCCTGTTAGAATATTTAATCACCCTATTAGGATTTGTCTTGTTAGAGCTCTTTTGACAATTCAATAGAAATGCCACCTTGTTAGAGGATTTACAAATAACCATTAAGCCAACTATGTTAAGGGATTTAGATCACTGCTATAATGGTTAGAAAGTAACAATGAGATGACCTAATTTATGATGCAACTAAATTGCTGATTACAAATCTCAATTCTAGCTTGTATACTTGATCCTTCTTGATTGAATGTATCTTTGCATCTCAATGAGGATATTATGCTTATCCTTCTGATTTGCTTCCTCTAAAGATCATAAAATCTTCAATTATGTTCCACACATTCAATCCTCGTCTTGACCTTATATCTTACACATTGTCAAGTCAACTTGAATAGAACTTAGAATTAAATAATATTCATCTTCTTAGTTAGCTAGAACTAACAAACAATGCAACTGAATTCAATACTCCAAAACAAGAAAATCCTTTGTTGGCTGACCCTGCTTGGTAGATACTAAGTCAAAGTGATATTCTTGCATTAACAAAGTGAACTCAGTTAACATTAGATATTCAAAAATTTTGTTTGGTAATCAAGTGAGCTTGTTTAACACTAGTTCCATCCAACATTGGAAATATTCCAATGGTAGAGGAAAGTACAAGGAATACTTTGGAATTCGGTAGACACTATCTTCTAAACTAGGTAAACTTTGGAATGATCGACAGACTCATGAAACTATCTTCAATGCCCAAGTGAGCTCGACATACACTAACTAGCAATGATATGACATTTTGTGTAAAATCAAAGAAAATATATAATTAATCAATTATTTCCAACAATTATATCTTTTGATGATAATAAAGTTCCTATTTCAGATGGTTTTCCAATTTTTCTTTTTATTTTAACTTGTAATAAAATGCTGGTAGAATATGTTGGCAAAAGTTCAAGAAATTCATTGATTTAAGATAAAACCTTAAGGAGCTAATTTTCTCTTTGATTTTTCTTATTCATAAATTTATTTGATCTCATTTAGTTCTCTTTTTTCCCCTATTAGTCCTTATAACTCATTTAATAAAATAATTGATAAATTTCTTACATATAGGTTTTTACCTATTTCACTTTCTATTATTTGTAATCAATAGAAAGGTCTCAATCTTGGTAGGTAGATTCTTGACTCCATTGTAATTGTGCTTATAAAATTTCATTCTTTTGATGCTTTTTAATATACATTATGATAGAAAAGTTTTGGGATTCTTTATGAAAGTTTAGAGAAATTTTAAAACTATGAAAAAAAATATGATCATATTTGGAAACTTATTGATGTGGTCATAATAGTTATCATTATTCATGGTTATCCTGCACTTATTTTTTGTGGCAATGAGATGCATAAAAAACTACAATATATACTTTGACATTGTTTTTACTATAAAAGAAAACACTTTAGAATGGTGTAGTATGTTGAAATAGGTAATTATTTTACATCTTAAAGGTATGAAATCTTTATTTTCTAACTAGGTTTTTTCACATCAATATTTTTTGGATGATACAATTATGGTGGGTAGTTGGAAAATAAGAGATGTGAGATATCTTAAGAGGGATCACGGTTTGTATGAAGAGGCATTAGGGCAAAAATTGAATCATGCTTGAATTTTCATTTTTTTTTATAGTCAACAAGAAATGTTTAAGAAAACATCAAATACATTGGGTTGTCAATTAAGAGCCCTTCATTAAATTCATCTAGTTATTCCTATTGGTTTTAAATATGCTAACTTCTCTTGACATTCCCTTTATGATAACTACTATAAAAGTTAATTGGGTAAAAAGGAGTCCTTTTACATCAAGCTAGAAAAGTTCATCTATAATTCTATTCTTAAGAATGTTTTGGTTTAATATTTATTCACATTTAGTATTCCTTATAGTTATTTTGATATTGTTAAGAAAATATAGAAAATAATTGTAGCCACCTATGGAGGATATTAAGATGATTTTATTAATTGCTTGGAATTCAGAAACTAAAGAAAATGGGTGTTCTTGGATTAATGGAAATAATAATATTCCATAAGGCCCTCTTGGCTAGGTAAATATGGAGAATCTTCTCATAAAAGGAAGTGGAATTATGTATCTTGGAAAGACTAATATCGATACAATGTATGTTAAATTAAGTTTTTTTTTTGCATCTCTTAGGAGATCTCTCTATCAGCATGAATGCTAATGATATTCCTTTGTAGGAATATCCTAAGAATTAGAGAGTGTGCAAACTAATTGACATCTTGTATTCATGAGTGTGTTTTTCATTGATGTCAACATAGTATTATTTATGTGAAGACTATCAAACTAGAAGATGAAGAATGGGGTGCTACAAATTGTACATTGATTGTTAGGTCAAGCACAGTTAAGGATGTGTTGAGGGTATGTGTAGGATCATGGTGTGCCAAAAAGTGGCGATCTAAAAAGATTTTAGTTCTAAAATATCTCAAACCATTTCAAAATTTATTCCAACTTTTTTCCCACCCACAATGATACTAAATGAAAACAATTAATATCTTTATAAGGTCTACTATATATTTTGATACCAAACCTGTATGGTCAACTTTAAAAACATCCTAAAAATGTGCTTTTGGCCTATTTTTATGTGATTTTTACTTCAAACATGTAGCTGATGACTTTTTTTTCACCAACATTTGATGAAATGAAAAGGATTTCTTAAGAATGCTCTTATCTTTCTGTAAATGTAAGTTTTGTCAAATTATGAGTTTAGTAAGTAATTATTACTCATTTTCTAATGGAGTTACATATAAAGTGCTAACTAATACACTATTTTAAAAACAACTATAACTTTCAAATGGTACAACCTTTTTTAAATCAAAAAGTTGCATCACATTCTATGTTTCTTCTACTATAAGGAAAAAAAAAAAAAAAATTGTACAGTTTTGAATTAGTTAAGGTGGTTAGACACGATAGTTTTTTTATTCGAAAAATAGTAAAGACCAAAATTAAATTTTAATTATTTATTTAGAATAAAAATACCTAAAAATATGTCACATCTACGCATGAGTCTACTACTTATATTTAGAATATTATTAAAAGATATTATCATTTGATTTTGATTAAGGTGGTCAGACATATGTCTACTTCTTATTTTCGTTATGAAAGTTTTGTAATATTGTATTAAAATTCAAAATTTTAACCAATCAATTCTTTTTTTTATGAGATAAGTCCTAGTAGTTTAGAAACTAGATTCAATTTTCTAGAGATTCTTTTCTCTCAAATTTTTGATATAAAGTTAATAACAAGTAGATAATTACACATCAATTTGACAGAACCCTGATTTTCTAATTTTTTATTGCCACTTAAGAGCATAGTTTGGTTGACCATGATCTTGCACATACCCTTGAACATTATGTCTTGATTAATTGGATAAGTGCACATACAACAATTTGAAGACATGTAAAAGCTATTCAATATTTATAGAAGAGAATAAGCTAACAGAGTATCTGATAAGTGGTTCTTGATGATTGATTTGTATCTCTTAAATAGGATAGAATTGGGATGAGCACAGTTAGAATGTGACAATAGATAGCCTGATGATGAGGTTAGTGAGTGTGCAAGGTCAGAGGTTTTATGTGTGACAATTTGTAAATTCTATGAGTTGGCAAAGACTGAAAATTATAAAAAGATGTAATGTTTTGTAATATCTTAATGAGTTCCTATTATAATTAATTGATAAATACTCAAGGCCAAATCAAGCAATTATTTTGAGGATATGGTATAAAGGAAGGTTATTTTCGTTGTAATGAAATACAAGATTAGGTAAGGAAGGGAATTCAAGAGTTATATGTGAAGTATACATATTTGTGAGTAAGTGATCTAAGATATTATTGGATGCAAGGTTGGTGATCTGGTATGGAGATCAGAGGAAGTTTGGTTCAGTCAAGCGGATAAAAAAGGAGCTGAGATTACTTCATTTCTATTATTCTATAAGGAATAATACAGAGCTATGTTGGGTAGTGAGTTTGGTGGTATTGCCCTTGAAGTTGTTTGGATAGTGGGTCCTTCTGCCTTCTACAACCCTAATAGTGTTAGAACAACTCATAACAAGGATTCAAACTCTCTTATAATGGACTGATATCTATTGAATATATTTTATTGGCTCCTAATAGAGCCCACCCTCTTACAAGAAACATGTATATTAGTACATCTTTTGTGGAAACCATACCCACCAATGTTTTCCCTTTGATTAAATATTTCCCTATTTAACATATCTAATGTTATTGTGTATGAGTATCTTCTTATGGATATAGATTAATAAGGTTCATAAATATTTTAATAGTTGGATAATTGATTACCCCTCTCATCCCTCCCACCCTCTCTCTTAGTTATCTTTGTCAACTTTACTTTCTAAAAATTGGCATCAAGTCCTTGAAGAAAAAGTTTAGTAACTTTGGGAAATCAATGATGGGTCACTTTAGAAGATCGTGAAAGAAAGTAAACTTGAGGAATGCGATGATCTTGAAAGAGATCTATTTATGTGCAATATGATTTCCAATGAACCATTATTTTCAACCCTTCTTGAGAATGAATATAGTCAAGTAAAATTGTTAGAAACATACCATGAAATTTGGAAAGCTTTAGAAACTAAATTCTAAGGAGATGCACATGCTAAAAGAATAAGATTATAGAATTGGATACGTTTATCTCAAGATACTAGAATAATGGAAGTGTTGATCTCAGATTGGTTTTGACAAATGAGTGTCGATACAGTTAAGTCATTTACTTAGTTTGTGTCGAACAAGTAACATATGCCAAGCATAACATATAAGATAGAACATTTTGAGTAAATAGTAGTGGTGACTATTAGGCACCTCAGATGCTGAGTAATACAATTTTGACATAGTTATTTATATTGGTACAAACTACTATATAAACCATTTTAAAGTCGACTTAACTTTTTTTAATGATCTTTTCTTGATAAGGATCAATCTTAATTATGAATCCCTATACATTACATGCATCCAATCAGAAAAAAGGAAGTTTTAAGCAACGATATGGGTGAATCGCTACCATTGATTCATACCTGATCCTAAATCACCTATGTCTTCTTAAGGAAGATAAACCCTAAACTCTTATTATGACAAAAAGGAATGGTAAGTAGAACTGAAGAGATTTTTCTTGTGTAAATAAAGCATTCGTGGTGATTAAGTTGTTATGAATTGAGATACATTGTAGAATCAATTAAAGGAGAATAGAGGTACATTTGATTAGAAAGGATCAAGTACACATTACTATAGAGGTGATCTAACATCAATCAACAGAGTGCTAACTTAGGGGTCATTATTGAGAAATTCTAATAGGTGAATCAGTTAAATCTCTTAACAGAGTAGTCTTAATAGGTTGTTGTAAATCCTTTAACAAGGTGCTTACTTCATTGTAAGTTAAAGTCCTCTTACCGAGAACACTTTTAGCAAGGTCTTTAAATGCTTTAGTTAGGGTAAGATCTAAAAATCTTATAAGCCTTTAAAAAGATAGAATTTTACATGGTAGATCATGTTTCATGGTTAAACATTGCAACCTTCATTTGATACACTTTATTATTGTTGTAGTGAAGATTTGTGGGTGTCATCCCCACCCCAGTTTTACCTTCTCCTTGGAGGATTTTTGGTTAACTAAATACTTGTGTTGTACATTTTTTTAACATTTACTTTCATACTATGAATGTATATGTTTAATTTGGTATTTTAGTTTGCATACATAGACTATGAGATGAATGTGTGGTGAATAGTTTTAGAGGTTAAAAATTTTAAGTATCGATTCACTCCTCACCCTCTCCTCTATCTCTTATAGTTTACTTTCCTATTGTATTTCCAATAATTGGTATCACAACAGTGTGTGTTAAAAGAGAAGCTTTGTAGCTCCGAGGAAAGATCTTTGAGATGGAAGTCTACAAATTGGGAAAGACTATTGAGAACTAGACAATTAAAATATAACTTTCCCTACAACAGCTGAATGAAGCAAGAGTGAGTTAAAGAGATCATTGAAGAGAAGGAAGAGAATTTCTATTCAAGAGAATGACATACAATACTAAGAGATTGACACTACTTAATTATTTGCAAATGGAAATTTAAATGAATTTGATACAATAGCTATAGATCTGATGGAAAAGAATGGAACCCTAATTGAAAAGGTTAGAAATCTAAAGAGAGAACAAGAAGTTCAATTAGTATTGCTATGTTAGATGATTGAGAAAAAAAAGAAAAATGAAGAGGAAAAAGTCACAATTGAAGAAGACAAAGGGATTTTGACCAATAGTGTGGAAGAGAAAACATCAAAGGTAACTAGGATTGTTAAAAAGCAATTGGAAAGTTTGAGTCAAATGATGATTGCAAATCATGAATTGAATGCAAAGGATATTGAGATCACAACACCAAAGTTGCAAACTTAGCAACTGAGAAATGATCTGAAAAGAGAAAAGGAGTTTGCTAATAGTTTCATCAAAACTAGTGAAGCCATCAAATACTTTGACCAATTGATGAGGTCCCCTATATCCAATAGTGATAACTTTGGATTGGGATACACTAGTATTGAAGAAGGAGAATCATCCGAAAGTGGCAAAGAAAGAAGTAACAAAGGTAAGAACTCCAAACCTACTTGCCATAACTATGGTAAGATAGGTCATATTGCTGTTTTTTGAAGGAGTAAGACTACAAATCAAAATCCTAAGTAGAAGTTCATGGGTCATTTCCATAAATGCAACAAACAAGGACATCGGGCACATGAATGCAAAACCAAGACCATAAGCTCACAAATATTTGAAGTATACTATTATAATTGTCACAAGTATGGACATAGAGAATATGAGTGCAGATCCGAGCCTAAATGGTCATAAAAAAAGTAGACAAAGGTAAAGCACAATGGAAAATCTTATAATTGGGATTATAATACAAGATATAGTTTTCACTACTATCAAAAATATGGACATGTTGCTGAAAATTGCATAAGAACACATTTCACAAGTGACTATAGTAGATGGTTGAGTCAAACTACATGTTTTAGCTATTTTAAGATTGGTCATATAAGTAAAAATTGTCCAACAAGGTCAAAGGCACCAAGCAGTGAGTTCAAAAAAGGTAAAGGAAATATAGATGTTGAGAATGTCATAGATGAAATGAACAAGACATGGATGAGAAAGGAAGGTTGTAGCACATCAAGTGTAGAAGGGATCACTTCACCTATTGGGTTAGGTGATCACATCTCCTCCAATTAAGCAATCAAGAGGTAACAGGGACTAATATCTAAAAGGATGTACTTTACATCAGTTCCATGGATTTAGTTATTAAAATATTACTTATGCATGAAGAAAGATGCAACATGTTGATAAGAATCGAGAATAAATCTTTAAGTTTTGTTACATTTTCATGTTACTGTCAA
The DNA here is from genome assembly GCA_028749045.1 of Cupressus sempervirens. Taxonomy (NCBI): domain Eukaryota; kingdom Viridiplantae; phylum Streptophyta; class Pinopsida; order Cupressales; family Cupressaceae; genus Cupressus; species Cupressus sempervirens. The sequence goes on along the minus strand of CM053789.1, from coordinate 844,238,844 downwards.
GCATGAAAAGTTTCACCATGGTTTTCAAGTGAAATATTAGTTGATGTCGAGCTATCAATTTTTTTAGTTTTGATCAAGCTCGTAGTGGTTATCAAGTGGAAAGGAAACTTCATGGAAGCTCAATGAGTTGAAATATTTATTGAAGCCAAGCTTAGAGCTGTGTAAGCACTAAGCATTAATTGCAAGGTTTTGAGGTCTATATGATCAACTTCTACTAATTTGAAATCATTCAAATTTGAAGGAGAGCACAAAGAGATAAAGATGAAAAAGATAAATTGTCCTAATCTTTTACAAATGAATTCAATAGATGCTCGAAACCACTATTGCAGATTTATAAAGGTATTTATTGTGTGTCAAGCTATGCAGTTTGAATTTTTGGTAAACCTTGTTTATGAAATGGCATCTAGTTCTTCATCAGCCAAGGTTGTAGAGGGAAAATAAGTTTTGAATGTACAATTGATAAGAAATGAAATTAAACATCCTAATTTTAGTGCTATTCTAGACACAACCTATAAAAAAGATCCGTCCAGTGCATTGTCAATGATACCACCACAAGTCTTAATGATTCAGAATGTTAGATGTTACTATACATCTAAGGTTACAAGAATAAAAGACATGAAAATTAAGGAGACATATGAGAAATTATGTGAAAATGGATGTTGAAGGAGGAATTCAAAATTGTTAAGAAGAAAGGGTTAACATGTGCCCTAGATTTCTCCAACGTCTTCAAGACATAATGGATAAAGATAGTTTTAAGCAGGATACATGTCAATTTTGCATGGTTAGAGAATGGACTCGTGAAAATCACCATGAAAATTGTGCAGAGTTATATGGTATCCAACCCTAGATTGGCCCAAGATAATGAGAACTGAAGAAAAAGAGGTAACTGAAAGGAATACAGGGCTTGTATGGAATAAATGAGGGATGACAATGGATACAATCACAAATCTCTAAATTATGTTTGCAATGAGGATTACAACACATAAGTTCGATCAATCTAGTAGGCTTAACACTGTTCAATGTATTGTAGTGGATGTGGGATAAAAGATAGTCAAGAAAGATTATACTTATGATCTTGCCGAGTTGCAATTGCAATAATTGACTAAGAATTTGGGAGCCATAAGGGGAAAAGAAAAAGTGCACAATTTAAATTTGGATTTATTCTTACATGTATATTCTTTTATGCAAAGAATACATTTCCTACTTTTGGTAAAGTTGCATGGAATGTAAACATACCTATTGCAGTACAAATAGGTGAACTCATTGAGCAACTAGGTGATAATTTTGAGTCAATCATGATAAGATACTTCAAACACTTCAAGTAGACAATGAAGAAAATATTGAGGATATGAGTTTCACTAGTGGAGAAATATTTAAATGATGTTTTCTTCCTAGTTGACACTAAACTTACATATGTCTAGGAAACAGTTCCTAAAGTTAGATGGTTAAGACCATTGGGATATGAAATCAACATTGATGAAGCCTCTGTAACAATAAAATCATTACTTGTAGAAGAAGTGGACAAGGAGGCTACAACTTTTAGGAACTATGATGTTGCTAAGTTAGAATTCACAATGGACTTAAAGACTACTTCAGTCATTAGGAAGAAGAAGAAGATGGTAGAGAAACTAAAAGAGAAATTTGGTGAAGGGGTAGAAGAAGAAGATGATGATGATAATGATGATGATGATGATGATGATGATGAAGAGATAGCACCTATCCAAAAAAAAAATTCAATTACCCAAGTTTAAGGAGAGGAGAAACAAGAAGAGGAAGTAGAAATTGAAGAAGGTGTTGAGGGAGAAGAAGCTAGTGAAGCACCTACAGCTATTGAAAAGAAGAAAAGAAAAGATAAAGCACTAGGAGGAGGAAAAGAAAAGAAGGTTGCAAAACCTACTCAGACTAAAATACCTACAATTAGGGATAGCACAAGGGCCACTACACAAAAGGATAAGGAAGTAGCCAAGACAAAGGAGAAGAGAGCTAGTCAAGCTAGCAAGGTTGAACAATCTCAAAAGAGACTGAGGAAAAAATATGTTGCTCAAGTTGAATCTAATGAAGAGAATACTAAATCTGATGACAACAACCAGTTTCAAGTGGTAAGTCTTAGTTCTTCTTCAGATTTAGATAATCTATGTGAGAATATTATAAATAATGCTAACTTATCTAGATTCTCTAACATTGAGTTTGAAAATCTTGGGGAGATTGAAAATAATCAAGTTGAAGAGGCAGTATATGCCATGATGGAAATATTTAAAAAGGCTCATCTTGAACTTTCCAATTCCATACCTAAAATTTTGTATGAGAGACTTGAGCAGAAGTGGCACTATTGTCTAGATACTGAAAAACAAATAAGAGAAACACCACTTGCCCAAGTAATGCTAGAACTAAGTAAGGGGGCAATGGAAAAAGCCATTAAGAAACATACTAGAAATTTTGCACCAAAATATAGGGCATTGAGTATATTGTAGAATAACACTGAGGATGTTGTATAAAAGACTACTTTGATGTGGAAATCACTTTATGGTTTGACAACATCCTAGGCAACATTGCAAGCACTTATTGAGATAGGTGGGGAAAAAGGAGAAAAAGAAGAAGGCACTAAACAAGGTGGAGTTGACGAAGGAACATACATGAACATAGACACTTAGGCACAAGCTGAGGATGAAAAACCAATAGAATAGAGTGTACCAGACACACTAGTGCTGAGTTCCAATCTTCCACATGAGGTGAACATAGAAGATGATGCTATCAAGATAAAGGATGTTTCTGATACTATCACTTAGAACATAAATTCCCTCATAGAGGATGACTTGAAAAAGATATTGGTGGAATCCAGCACCCAAGCCAAACTTTGTGAAAATCATGTATTGCTTTAAAGTATTGATGAGATTAAGAAGGAAAATAAGGCATTTGTAGGGGAGGAAGTAAAACAAAAAATCACACCTTTTTCCACTCCTCAAAGCATCATTATACAATCTACATTACCCCTTGTGGTATATCAAAGGAAGGAGACATCTACTTCTACCATCGGTACATTGGCACAAATTACTCCAGTCTTAGTCACTATAGAGGAAAGTGTACATGATAAGGATGAGAAAGTGGGAGAGTAGAAAGATATGATAGTGAATACTGATGGAACACTAGTTCAAATAGTTTAGGTAGATACTCCTACACCTACAACACAAAATCAAGGTGTTACTAGTAATAAAGAGAAAGAGGACACATCTAAAGAGTTAAGTTTAACAACAAAGCCAAAGGAAAAATTATGAATACAAGCACTTGTAACATTGCTAGAATCTACCACTCCTCCTAGTCAAGCTCTTTAGAGGCCTAGCATAGAGGGTATACCATTAAAATCCTTAAGGACAAGTCCAAACACATCCAAGGAAGCTAAAGTTACATGATTTTTTGATGTAAATTTGGATGAAGTAATTGAGTTGCCCAAGTTTGATTATGCAACTATTACTATTGAGCAGATGGACATACTCTAGGAAGCCCTAACAAAGATGAAAAATCAAGAATTTCTTAGACAAGAGCATAGATAGAAGCAATCTTTGATTGATATCATAGACATTTTTATTGATGCATTGAGTCTACTAGCTCCAAGGGAAAAAAAGCCAATACTAGAACAATTAATTAGCTTAGTGGAGAAGCTAAATGAAATAGACCTAGATTGTAATGTCAAACTACTTGAATGGTCTTAGAGAAAGTTTCAATATAAGGTTGATGAAAAGATATCAAGTGTTACTACACTAACACAAGTCCAATTAGCAACAAAAATAGAGAATGTGAAGAAGATACTAGAGAATATTTTCTCTTTGTATACAAAATTGAATAATACCACACTCTTCACAAGGGAAGTTAGGATTCATATCCTAAACTTGGAGAGTATTATGCAAACATCTGGCATAACTCTACCAAAGTCTCCAACCCAAATTGAGAAAGACTTCAACCTCCTCCTACAATCCTAAAGTCAACTAGCAACATTACATGTAGATGAAGCCAACATTAGTGCTAAACTGATATGCATCAAATCTACATTGACTCCACACATGGAGATACTGCACAAGGAACTAGCCTATGCTGAAACTCTCATGAAGAAAGATTCTCCTCTTTCTATACATGAAGGCTTAATACACCTTGTTTTTGAGCTAGCCATCCAAATCAAGTCATTGGAGGTAGCCTTTGATAATTGGGATGCAGCTCTAAATATTATACTAGAGATCCATAGACCATTTTTGGACAAATACACTATTCTATTGTATAACCCATTGACATAAGCATCAAAAAGGAGAGTAAGGAAGTAGGGGATGTAAGAGCAATGGGGAGTAATAATGTGGAATGAAATTTTGAGGTACGACTGATAAGTCATGTGTTGTAAAATTTTGAGATTTTGGAATTTTTGTATAGAAGCTAAATAGATACTACATATCTACATTATGCACATAAGGATAAGATCATTAATGCATGACCAATTTTTTTTGACACTCATGTCAAAGGAGGAGTCTTTTGATCTCAGGTTGGTTTTAACAAATGAGTGTCTATACACTTAACTCATTCACTTAGTTCATGCCAAACAAGTAACATAAGTTGAGCATAACATATAAGATAGAGCATGATGAGTAAATAATTAATGCTAAGCACCAAGGACCTTAGATGTTGAGTAGTATAGTTTTGACACAGTTATTTGTATTGGCACAAAATACTATGTAAACCATTCTTGAGCTAACTTAAGTATTGTTTTACAATCATGTGTTGATAAGGATGAATCTTAATTGTGAATTCCTATGCATTGCATGCATCCAATTAGAAAAAGTTAAGGTTTAAGAAACAATATGGGTGAATCACTACCGTTGGTTCATACCTAACCCCAAATAGCCTAGGTCTTCTAAGGGAAGATAAAATCTAAACTCTCAACATGATAAAAAGGAATGGTAAGAAGAATTGAAGAGAGTTTGCATGTATAGACAGAGCATTCATGGTGATTAAGGTGTTATGAATTAAGTCACATTGAAAAATCAATCAAAGGAGAATAGATGAAAGGAACTAGAGGATAGCAGAGCTACATTTGATAAAAAAAGGATCAAGTGAACATTAATATAGAGGTGATTTGACATCAAACTATAGAGTGCTAATTGAAGGATCATTGCTAAGACATTTTAACTAGTCAATCAGTTAAATCTCTTAATACAATAGTCTTAATAGGTTGTTACAAATCCTTTAATAGGTTGTTTACTTAATTGTGAGTTAAAGTCCTCTTACGAGGCACACTTTTAGTAGGGTTTTTAAATCCTTTAGCAAGGAAAGATCTAACAATCTTGTAAGCCTTTAAAAAGGCAGACCTTTCATAGGGTAGATCATGTTTCATGGTCAAGAATTGTAACGTTCATTGGATACACTTTATTACTATAGTAGTGAAGATTTGTGGGTTTCATCCCCACCCAGGTTTTGCCTTCTCCATGGAGGGTTCCTAGGTAACAAAATATGTTGTGTCATACATATGTTGAATATTTACTTCCATACTATGAATGTATATGTTTAATTTGGTATTTTTTTTTTACATGGATAGACTATGAGATGGATGTGTGGTGAATACTTTTAGAGGTTAAAATTTTTAAGTGATGATTCATCCCCCTCCCCACCTTTTAGAGTTTACTTTCCTATTGTATTTCCATCAAGAAGATGAATCTATAAGAATCTCTATTGGTAGAATATCATAAATTATTTCAGGTATTAAGTCTTTTAATGGATCCAAAATAGATGATGAGGTTATCTGGAAGATCTTGAAAATTTTGACACCACCATATAAGAAAACATTATATATGACAGAGTTTAGTGATACCCTACACTAAGAAGTTTACAAGAGAGACACTACTTGGAAGATTGGAAGAAATGAAAGAAAACTTAAAGAAATCTAATGATTTTCCTAGAGTATATATAGCTTTCAGCAGATTAAGTGTTAACCCTTCTTTATCTAGAAGTGCAAGCACTAATGGAGACTATGCTAGTAACAATAGATCCAAAGTTGAGGATAGAAAAATTGAAGAAGCTATAGCCCTTCTTCTAAGAAGAAAAATGAATGGTAAGATAATTTCTTAAATGTTGGACTTGCAATAATTTTGGTCATTATTCTTCTAAGTGTCCTAATAGAGAGAAAAATATAAGAAGAATTTTAAGAATAGAAAACCTAGAGATTATTTGTATGCAAATGAAGATGATGAGTTTGAAGAAATAGTTTAGAGTGAAAGTGATGATGAATTAATATTTGTGTTTATAAATGAAGAAAATCCTGAGAAAAGAAATTAGAGAAGAAATAGCTCTAGTTTTGTAAACTAAAAAGAAATCTAATTGGATTATAGATAGTGGGTGTTCAAATCACATGACTGGAGATATGAGTAAGTTTGTTAAGGGAATAGAATCTATTACTCTTGATGGAAATACTCACTGATGATGTTTATTTTGTTGATGGATAAAAGCATAATCTATTGAGCATTAGACAGTTGGTTGATAGAGGTTATCAGTTAAAATTCACAGAGATGACATACATTTTTTAGGATAAAAATATTAAGTTAATTGGAACTAGTACAAGATGTAGAGTTATTGTTTTCCAATTGAACCCTACAAAAATGATATTTTTGGTTGTAAAGGTGGATAACAACTAGTTATATCATAGAATTTTTTTTCATATAAACTTTCACAACATTATGAAAGCAAGTGGTGCATTTTCTATTAGAGATCTACCTAGAATCATGAAACCTACTAATATTGTTTGCAATGAATATTATATGGCTAAGAAGAAAAAAGTTTCTTTTCCCAGTAATAAGTTCACTACCATAGAAAAATTGGAGATTTTCCATACATATTTGAGTGGTCCTACTAAAAGAAGAGGATTTTATGGTGAAAAGTACTCTATGACTTTTTTGACGATTTCAATAGAATGGTGTAGGTAGCATCTCTTAAATAAAAGTATAATGCATTTGAAAATTATAAGTTATTCAAGAATAGAATTGGGAACAAATTTGGTGTAGAGATACAAATTTTGAAATCAGATAGAGGGGGAGAGTTTACTTCTAGAGAGTTTAATATCCTTTTTGAAGAGAATGGTATTATGAGACAACTATCAACACCTAAGAATCCTAAGAAAAATAGAATTGTTGAAAGAAGAAATACATCTATAATAGAAGTAGTATGAGAAATAATGTTTGAGAATGATGTATCTTTAAAATATTTTGGAGAGAAGTGGTCAATAAAATAGTATACACCATTAATAGAGTGCAGATCAGAAAGGGTACAACCAAGACTCCCTATGAATTATGGTTTGGACATACACCTTTAGTAAATATTTTAGAATTTTTGGAAGAAAGTTTTACATAAAGAGAGATGATGATATTGGTAAGTTTGATGCAAGAAATGATGATGGTATGCTCCTTGGTTATTCATTGAAAAGGAAATCTTATAGATGATTTAATCAGAGAACTCACACTATTGTTGAATGTGTAAATATGAAACAAGATAATTTTTTTGGATTTTTAAGAGAGAATGTTGGATTATATTTTTGATGATGAAGAAGATAATCCTAAACCAGTTTTGAGATTATTGAAGTTTTTTTGAGACTAAAATGATTTATAGAATGATTTTTGAATTTTTGAATAAAGAGAAGAATAGAAATCTAAACCAAGAGAAGAAATAAGAAATGAAGAAATAACTCAAACACTGAACAAGAATTTGACAAAGAATCATCCTAAGAATTAGATTATTGGAAGTAAAGAGAAAGGAGTGATGACAAGAAATAGAGTACATGGGAATTTATGTTTGATTTCTCAAGTTGAACCAAAGACTATAGAAGAGGCATGCAAGGATGATCATTGGATTGAAGCGGTGAAGGAAGAACTAGATCAAATTGTGAAGAATGCGATATTGGAATTGGGCAGAATGTTATAGGAACTAAATGAGTTTTTAGAGATAAGAATTATTAAAAAGGTGAAGTTGTGATGAATAAAGAAAGATTGGTATATAGTGGATATTCACAAAAAGAAGACATGGATTATGAAGAGACATTTTCCCTTGTTGCAAGACTTGAAGAGGTAAGAATGTTCTTGGCTTATGCAACAAGTAAGAAATGTAGAGTGTATCTAATGGATTTAAAATCAAAATTTCTAAATAGATAACTTAAAAGAGAAGTCTACGATGAGAAGCTTGAAGGATTTCCTTTGATAGAAGAAAATGAAATGGTATGTACATTGAAGAAAGCACTATATGGTGTAAAGAAAGAACATAGAAACTAGTATGCAAGATTGGACAAATATTTAGCAATGTTGGGATTTACTAAAGGTAAGACAAATAGTAACTTATGTTTGAAAGAAATTGAGAATGGATTCTTGATCATTATAATATTAGTTGATGACATAATATTTGGAGGTAATGATGATGTCACTAATAAATTTTCTAATGAAATGAAGAATGAGTTTGAGATGAGTATGATTGGCGAGATGAAATTTTTATTTGATTTATAGATTGTACAAAATAGTGATGGTATTTTCCTATTACAAGGTAAGTGTTTCAAAGACTTATTGAACATATTTAGCTTAGAAAGTTGTAAGCCTACTGGTACACCTATGATAACTAGTCACAAGTTATCTAGCAAAGATGAGACATCTATAGTTGAGCAAAAGAAACATAGATCTATGATTGGAAGTGTGCAATATCTAACTCACACTAGGCTAGATGTAGAAAATGCAATTACAATAGTGGAAATATTCCAAGCTGATCCTAAGGAATCACACTATGTAACAATAGAAAGAATATTCAAATATTTAAAGTATACACCTAATTTTGGACTTTTGTATAACACATCAAGTTATTTTACTTTGTGTGGATATACTGATGTGGATTAGGTAGGTAGTATGGATGATTTAAAGAGAATTAGTGGTGAAGCATTTTTCCTTGGTGGAAGATTGGTTTCCTTTCCAAGCAAGAAACATGATTGTATTTCACATAGTACAATAGACATAGAGTATGTAGCAGCAACAAACAATTTCAATCAAATCATATGGATGAAGAAGATGATGAAGGACATTGAAATAGAGTTTCTAGAACCTATTATCATCTATTGTGACAATGCAAGTATAGTGTGTAAGTCTATGAATCATGTGTTGCATTCTAAGTCTAGGCCTATATTCATTAAGTATCATATTTTGAGAGAGAAAGTTGTGAACAAAGAGATCAAATTAGAGTATATAAGTACAAAAGAGAAGATTATAGATATCTTTTTAAGGAGTTTCTATCGCCTCCTAGGGTTCTTTATTCAACCCTCCTCTAGGGAATCATACTCTAGATGCCCTACCTCCAAGTAAACTCCCCAACCTACCTTCTCTCCTTTCCATTCTTTCCACTACACACATTTAAGACCACAATGGAAAATCCCATCACACTATTTATTCTAGGTTCTAACTAGGCTTAGGCTCTCCTAATGAGTTCCTTAACACATTCCCCACCATTCTACATCATTCTTTTAGGTCCATCACACCCATAATTCCAAATTGCTTAAATTGGTCTTGTAGTCCTAAGAGCCCATATTAGCCCTCCTAAAAACAAGGGGTGAACATTTCCTTCAAAAAACCCTTAATAAGGTTGGTTGGTGTCTAAAGTAAATTTTTTGCTATAGAATTAGGATAAAGTATTTTGGTGGTCTTAAGTCATAGTACTATTCGTACAATACAGTTTCTGGAAACCCCTATTTTGAGAGTTTCTAAGATAAAAGAAATGTTTCTCTCCTTCTATGATGTTCCTCTTCACTTCTTGCCTCCTCATTTGGATCCAACACTCTTTGTATGGTACACTTTCCATACCTTATAGAGATTGACTCTTACCAATCCCCTATTCACTACTCTATCTCCTTATGAGCATAAATTGTGTCTTGTCAAGCTCTGCTAGCTTGCCTAGGGCTTGCTTGTAACAACACAAAGAAAATGATGTTCTAAACCTAAAGAAATCAAACTCTTGAATCCAAACAACCTTGTATAGTTTCAAAACATGATCGAAAGAATCCAAATCAAAGAAAATAGTAACACAATCAACTCTTCTAATTCATTAGTTCACAAAAACTATTCCAAATGCTCATACAGTACTGCACTAATAAGTGTTGTCCATACATCCAAGTATCCAAAAAAAAAACCTTGGGACTCAATTGAGTGATGTTTAAATATTATTCCCCATCCTTCTTGGAAATTTAATTGATCTATAAATACTCCAAGTAGTTTGTTTCCAAAAATTGCTTGAAAAGTTGTTAAGGAACTTTGCAAAATTGAAAAGTTGTCAATGAGCAACTTTTTTTACTTTTGTAATTATTACAAACCAAGGCCCCAACCTTGACTAGTTTGGTTCCAAATATTTCCCAATGGATAAATATCATCAAATGACCACTTTTCACCTTCTTTAACCACCCATTTCTTATTTTCACATTATTTTCCCAATTTAAGCATTTTGAGCAAGTTTTTTCTTCTTGGGACCTACTCGACAAATTTTAACTCCTAGACTAAAATCAACCAAATCAAATTTCCTACACTCACCTTGGGACTCTATAAGTAGTCCTTATTTCTTCTATGGTTGGTTTGACCATGTATAAACCAAAATTCTCTTAGGGTTTGACCTTACCCCTAGGTGCTCCTACACCATTCTGTCCCTATCAAGAAGAGTTCAAGGCACCTTTGGATTGATGAGATCCTTGCAAATATCCTACTTCTTGAAATCACTCTCTACAACCCAAGTACCTAAAGCTTCATGTCTATCCTTAGATTTCACTAGCTACTCCTTGTACACCTTATTTCTTGTACTTTTCTTTACTGTGGAGTCCATGATTTTTTCCACTTGTGGTAGCTCCCTTTCTAGTACCTGCAAGTTTATAACATCCTTGTCCAATTACTCTTGATACTATCCTTCATCCACCTTGTACCCCTTGTATGGTATAAGGTTTTTTATATTAAAAATGGGAGAGATGGCCCTATCCTTTGGTAGGTCTATCTTATAAGCATTGAGTCCATACTTCTCAAGTATCTTGCATGGATCAATCCTTCTCATCTAAAACTTGCTTGGAATTCCCTTGGGTAGTCTAGCCTTGTTCAATTAAACCATTACTAGGTATCCCTCTTGGAATTTTAATTCCCTTCTCCTTTCATGTTTCTTTTCTTTCAACTTCATATTTGCTTCCATCAAGGTTTGTTTAACCTGATCATGTACCTCTTTCATAGATTAGACAAAATCATTAATATGCCCACTAATATTTTCATATGATGGTAAGTCCCTCAACTCCATGGTACCCATAGGGTGTGTGCCATACACAACTTGGAAAGGGCTTAACCCTGTAGTTCTATTTTTGCTATCATTGTAAGCAAATTTTGCTTGAGGTATCACTTGCTCCCAACTTTTCTATACTATTTAGTTGGGCATCTCAAAAGCTTTTGTAGAACCCTTTTTGTAACCTCTATTTGGGGATGGTAGGAAGAGCTATCTACTAGGTTTGTTCCAAGTCTCTTCCATATGGTCTTCTAAAAGTGTCCCATAAACTTTGCATCCCTGTCTGCCACTATGTTTCTTGGTAAGCCATGGATTCTCATCACCTCCTTGCAAGATAGATCAGCAATGTTGCTTGTATCACTTGTTGTCTTACATGAAATGAAATGACTCATCTTGTTGAATCTATCCATGACTACAAACACACTATCTAGTCATGTCTTAGTTCTTGTCAACCCTATTATAAAATCCATACTAAGACATTTGAAAGGCCTATTGGGAATGGGTAGAGGTTGATAGAGTCTTGCATTTGATGAAGTTCCCTTAGCTTTTTGACATATGTGACATTTCTCTACATATCTCCTTATGTCTCTATACACTTTTGGCAAGTATTAGAACCTCTCCACAAGGTGCAAGGTTTTATTCAAACCAAAATGTGCACTCATTCTTCCATTATGCTTTTCTTTTATGAGATTCTCTCACATAGATCCCCTTGGGATTTATAACTGTGGCCCATTAAACAGTAAACAATTCTACAAGGTATATTCAGAGAATGTACTATGTAAATGGTTAGCAAATTCTTTATAACCTTGCAAGCTTATGAGAAATCAGTGTCCTACTCATATAGGTCCTTGAATCCCTCCAAACCTATGCTCTGCAAGTTGACTTCTTGGATTGTTACCAATATCCTAGTCAAGGTATCAACTACCTTGTTGTCAATTCCCTTCTTATGTTTTATTATGAATGTATATGATTGTAGGAACTCCATTCACTTTATGTGTTTCAAACTCAACTTTTCTTGTGATTTAATAAAACTCAATGCTTGGATATCTATAAAGAGCACAAACTCCTTTGGGAATAGGTAGTGTCTCCACTTTTTAAAGTATTAGATAAGTGCATAAAGTTCTAGATCATATGAAGAATACCTTGTCTTGTCTTCATTCATCCTCTCACTAAAAATTGCCACTGGTCTGCCCTCTTGACTCAAGACTTCCCCTACTACTACGTTACTAGCATCGCATTAGACCACAAAAGGTTTCCCAAAACTAGGCAAAACCAATATAGGTTGTGTTGGCACTCAAAATTGAAGCCCTAGTTTTGAGTCCCTTTGATGAAATTAAGCCCTATAAATGCTTTTAAATGCATATGTACACAAATATTCTTGTGAGGCCTAAGAGTTTTCTAATGTTTCTAGCACCTTGCATTCAGTGTGTCTATGTGTTTCATGAAGTTAAATTGCCATTCTGAGCCATTTTGTGAAGTCCCATTTTGAGCAATTGTCAATTATGCATTTTTGCTTAAGTGTCAAACAACAACAGGAGCCTGTGTTTGCAATTGAATATCTCACACCTAGTAATGTTTCATGATTCTCTACTTTGGGATTGTTTAGTGTCCATACCAGAGAGCCCATGTTTTAGATTTCAACTTGTTCTAAATCCATTTGACTAGGTTTTGAATCCCTCAAAGTTGGTCTTTTAATGTTGTCATGCTAATGCAATTTGTTCTAAATTTTGGGAAGCCTTGTTTGACTTGCTATAACATTGACCCAGTTGATCAAAATGCTAAAATTCTTTTTGTGTTGCATTTTAGAGGTAAAAAAATTACTATGTTTCAATTTTTAGCTTATGAAAAATCCATTTGATCAGTTTTCAAATGCGATTCCAAATGCAATTTCTAACTTTTTACTAGTGTCAAAAGGAGCAGATTATTTAGTACCCCTATTCGTGATTTCATATCTTGAGATCCACCATAGGTCAAAAATCCATCTGCACACTTTGCCAAGTCCATTCCATTTGCAAAAAATATTTTTCTACCATTGTTTCCAGTCTATAAAATCTGAGTAGCCCACTTTCACCACTCACCAAATGTGTCTTATTATTCATCATAAGCCCAAATCCCATCTTTATACTCTCCTTGTGACAATGAAAAAATGCTTCATTTTCCATTTCCCCAAGTGTCAGTTTGCCCTATTTTAAAGCCAAATTCGAATGTGATTTATGGTTTTCTGACATGTTTGTTTGTAGGTGATTTTATGTAAGAAACTTTGATAGTCAATATCTTTTGACTGAGAATTCATCATGAGATGATATTTGATGGGGTGCACATATGTAGAATAGAGAATCTATGTGTCAAATTATAGGGCCCAGTTATCTATTTTGGTCTTTTTTTAAGGCCAGTCAAAGGACCTCCTGACACTAAGTCAACAAGTTGCAAAAAATAGTTAAAATGAGTTTTAAATGTTAGCTCGATGTTCAAGTTTGATTTTGATTTGTATCAGATGACTAATGGATCATTTTGGAGTGTCAATTGTTTGGAAACAAAAAATTTTTTAGTCAGACCCACTTTGGGCTCAACTGAATGGTGTTAGACTGATAGAATTTGAGGAAATATTAGATAGAATTTCAAGACATTGAAATTTTTTACAAGGAAGTTATAACTCGCCTATTAGTTTTAGCTAAGAAAGATAATGTTTTTCCCAGGCTTCTCCTTGTTATCTTTTATCATTTTATGTATTCTCTACATCCTAATGATCTACACCAAGCAAGGTACCGAAGAAGATGGAATTGCACTTTTTAGAGTGCAAGGAACTAGTAGCAACATCCTTAAACTCATCATATTGTTATATCTTGCAAGTAAGGATGATTGTCTTTACATGGTTGGACAGTCTTAGCACAACACATGATCATGAACTTGTTGAGAGAATGTTGGATAGGCTAATGTATAGTCTAAGCCACAAAAGGAAGGAACTAAATCTAAGGAATTTTGGAATAAGCTTGAAGGTTTTGGAATAAGAATAAACAAGGAACCTCCTAATTTGACATTTAGGAAGAAGGACAAGGGTGGAATAAACATCACATCTACTTTAGCCAATACAAACTTGGACCTTGACACTGTTAAGACTATCTATAGAGAATACAAGATTCATAATGCTGATATATCTCTTCACTATGATGCCACTATAGATGACCTTATAGATGTGATTTAAGGTAGTCGTATATATGTACTTTGCATTTATATGATTAACAAGATTGACCAACTCTCTAAAATGCTTGTTCTTGGCAAACCATTCAACTAGTCCTGTCATGTTTTTTACTTGATCAAGTCTTGCCATAGAGAAGATAGTAGGTTTCTTCTTGTCACTGAATACACCTCTGAACACAGAGAAAAACCAACTATCTTTTAGTAGAGAAACACTTGATTAATGAGTTTCTTATTAAGAGTAGTCATAAGACAATCTTTGATAGTTTCTATTCTTGCAAGGAAGGAACATTGCTTGTTACTCTCAAACTTCTTTCTCCTAATACCTTCCAAACAAATGCCTAGAAAAATAGACTATTGAACTTATAAAGGAGCTAAACATCAGTTGGTAGAATTGGTTTCAACTTTTAATATCGAAGTGGGAGCTATAATAGAAAAAGACATCATAGAAGTCCCTGCTATATCTTGCCTGATGTCACAATTAATGCTTTAGAGATGTAAAATGAAAGCCTTTCATTTAAAAAAAATAAAAATAATCACAACAAGTAAAGAGAAAGGGACACCAAAGTTGAAAATGTTTGAATCTATAGCACAAGCTACCAAGGGGCTGGGAGACACCATGAGGCAAGTGCCAAAAAAATTGAGCCTCCAAGTCAAGCCAAAAATGTAGAGTATGAAGAAGCTACAATCTTTGGAAATCCATGCTAAAGAGAAATCCACAAGGAGAGACCCACATGAGAATAGGGGAAGGGGCTGAAAATAAAGGCAACGTGCATGGGAAATCAAAGTAAAAAATGTAAGGAAACTTGGCAACAAAGAATATAACCGTTTCCACATAACCCATAATAAATCTGAAATAAACATAGAATTAAAATCCACATGCAAGAGAATAGACAACATACCCACAAAATTGTGACACAAGATATACCCTGGGAAACCCTCATTGAGGGAAAAACCCAACCTCCAAAAGCACCCATCATCATGTATTATTCAGCAAAAAATACCATTGCCATTTAACCATGGAAGCCTTCATGGCCATAGCCACAACCGAGCAAACTATGTGAACAAGCATGAATCCACACATCCCATGCCATGCTTCAACCTTCACAAATGCTCCCTTGGCTAACCTGTCAAGCCTTGTCCTACTCGACTCTTGCCTTTTGTCTTCTCCTTGTCACTCTCTCTCTCTCCTTTACAACAACTACCCTTGTGGCTGCTTATATAGTAGCAAGTCAAACAAAACCACTTAGTGGTATTACATAAACCATGTGCTAAAACCATGTGCTACCTAACCCACTCACCCCACATTTAATATTGGGCATTTAATTCTTTTCACCAATATTAAATAACTACATAAAATATTATCACAATGTTACAATACAACTCATCAAGAATATTCCATGGGAATCTTTACATGTTGCACGTCCATCTAGGTGCAACATTACATAATAAAATAAAATAAAATAATAAAATAAAAATATTATGCAATGTGTACAACACCCATTATCTCAACAATCTCCCACTTGTTGTATACATTGCATAGGGTCAATCCGTAGCCACATAAATGAACAAGGGAACAATCCCTCCCAGCACATCCACCATCATGGATCAAAATACACCAAGTGCTTCATCCTGGTACCCGCGAAAAAATCAAAGTATCCAGCATCTCAAACATGAATGATCTCACCTCCTATTATGCCACTCCACTGGACATACATAGAAGCCATCCAAAGAGAAAGCCACCCAACCTGTCGCATTAGAAGATCATAAAATCTTGTACCAACTGAAATTCCAAGCACAAAAACCTGATCCAAAGGTAATCACATGTATCCATAGTTGTCAAAATATCCATAGCTGAAATAGAACCCACAACAAAGTGCCAAACCCATCCAACTATCCATACCTCAAAGGTATAACAAGTGAATCTTATATCACCGACATATCCAATCTATAACCTGCAATCACAAGCCTCAAGAGCAATACCTACCACATATATACCAAGAAGCTCCCACTGCAAAAGATACTATCAAATCTATAACCAATCCACTCAACACATCTCAAAGAAGTGAATCCATGTAGTATCAAGGACATCCACAATACATAAACTAATATCCTGCAAGAACAACTCTCATAACAAGTCTCCAATGCTCTCCCAAGTTCACCACAACCAACAGAGGAAAGAGATAAAGGAATAACCATGTCATCTCTCATATGAAATACATGAGCACAAACCAGTAATCACAATCTCCAACCAATCTCAAATCCAATGTAAGCAAAACTGAACATCTAGGAAGATAACTAAGACCAGAGAAACCATGCAAATCAAACCTGTATCATGTCCTTCTACACACACCTCTAGATGTAAAATATGCAAGTATGATCTCCTCCATAAAACCCCAACAAGAAGCCTCAACAACACCCAAATCATACCATATAACTCATCATGGATGTAAGCCTCTCACAAGAAGATCAAACTCATAAAACCATTCCTAAATCAAGGAATAACCATTCCTAATCCAATGAGTATGCCCAATAAAACCATCTCCCAAACTCAACCAGCATAACAACATATGCACATGGAGATAACCAATGCTAAAACCATCTCTCAAATGAACCCTCCAGAACTAACTCATGTACCATAGCTCAAGATCCATTTCCATGAAAGACAAGCATAAATATAATGCAATTGAGAGAAACAATGGGCTATACCTCTCAAGTAGCAAACAACTGAGTAGACCAAGAGTGGGGAATGAGAATGCTCATCACGATACCAAAGTCTCCAACCAAGACTCATCTAAGAATAATCTCCTCTCAAGTCCATATCAGGTGACTGCCCCTTGGACTTCCTGCTGAAACCATCAACCGTCCCAGCAAATACTTCTCTAATCCAAGAGAAATCAGCATCACCACCGTCTCTACGTATCCATGAACACCTGTAACCAATCAATCCATGCCAACTCCAAATGCAACATGGCAATAACATGAAGTATCCAGCTTATGATTAGTGTACTCAATACCAAGAAACTAAACCAAGATCAATGTCAAAGTTCCAACCATGGCCTCATGAACATAAACATGACAACATGATCTTACCATCTCAACTAAAGAGATAGCGTGCTCCACATGAACACACCATAACATGTCACAACTCTAAACATGTATCAAGAGTATACCATGACATAGTAATAAAATCATCCTCACACCAAGGATAACATGCCAAATAAAAGAATAAACCACACCTTTTCCAAGGACCCTGTGAGTCCTCAAGATGCAACCATCTCCACACACCATGAAGAAAAACCATCTCCACATATCAGGAAGAACCATCTCCACACACGATGAAGATAACCAAGAACTCCATGAGTCCTCAAGATCTAACCATCTTCAAACACCATGAAGATAACAAGTGCACCATGCAAATGTCAAAGATGCTTCTGCAGCAACAGGATCTAAGACAAACCTCCAACATCTGCAAACACTTAATAAATATATCAATGCCAACAACTCCCACTCAACCGTGGTAACAAGTCACCTATGGCATCATAAAATCCATCTCCTATATGAAGATCCAAATCAAATCAGGAACTAATCCTACACTATCACAAGCTCCCACTGAACCATGTATCCAAGCTATCCATGACATCATGATGAAAATACCATCCTCTAACCATGAGAATCAACCAAGGCATCAAACCATCAAAGAACTCGAAGTGCACATCATGAGCTCCTCAAAAGAAACCAAATAACCATGATCCTCTACCAAGAAGATATACCACCATAACCAAATCAAAAATCCAAGCTAATGAACATCAAGGATGTACCTGTATATCCAATCATGTCATGCCAAAATCCATGACACCATGATCACATCCATGAACCGAGCATCTATCTCTCAAAGTGTCCAACCTGTTAGCATAGTCAACCACAATCCTCCACCATGACTATACCTCGTAACAACATCTCATCCCTTCTACATGAAGATAAAATCAGAGAATTATGTGACTCAGGGCATAGACAACCCAAATCCAAGCCACCAATCTAAATATGCATCAATAATGAAAGATCAATGGGCAAAGACAACCCATAACCAAGCTATAAATGCAACTTGTAAGTATAGACTGCTTACAACACTGCACAACTTGTAGACCCAACAAGTCATCATGCATATCCAAATTCAAACACTGATAACCATATCATCATGAGACCAATCTGAAATATGAACTGAGTATACAATGACATCAAATCTTAAATTTCCAATGCCATAAACTCACAATGTAACCATAGTCAAAATATATCTATAAACTATTTAGATCAATATATCAACAAATAAATCATGCCAAACTTGCACCAAATCTAAACCAATGTGTAGAGCTCTCCAAGAGCTTTTCATTGACTACTCGAAGTCCAAAATCTGACTCCGTATCCCCAAGTTATGCCCTAATCCGTGCTCAAAATAAATAACATCTGACTTTAGGGCTCTTAAAACTTGACAAAATTTTAAAATCACAGAACCAAACCTACACCATGTTGTAGTTCTCTGAATTAGCTTTCCAACACCTATAAGAACTTTGAAATCTGATATTCTGAGAGAAAGTTATGGCCATTTTACTAAGACAATCTTTTTACCATTTTCAGTACGATTTTTCTTTTTTTCTTTTTTCAGTGACGAAAATTCTGACGAGATTAAATTTGACGGTCATCATGGGCTGAAACCAAAAAACTCTTTCATTTCCTCTGAACATGGCCAAACTAGGGCATATTATGTATCAAAATTTATGGAAACGTTGACTTGGATCCAATGGTGAGGTTTGTTTTTACCCAGGAGGTCATTTCTGCAAGCTACCCCCCAAAACCCTCATTTAAATGAAACATCCAAAAAATCTTTTGTCCAACAATTTCCCATGCCCAAATCTTTTAACATCCCATCATAACAGAAAATCCAAAACTCTCAAATCTGTAATAAATCATTCATATATCTTGCCCTTTCTTTTATCCTCTCATGCATTCCTATGGATTCAATCTAGGGTTACAAATAATAAAACCATAGCTCTGATACCACTTGTAAGGAAACTTGGCAACAAAGAATATACCCGTTTCCACATAACCCATAATAAATCTGAAATAAACACAGAATTAAAATCCACATGCAAGAGAATAGACAACATACCCACAAAATTGTGACACAAGATATACCCTGGGAAACCCTCATTGAGGAAAAAACCTAGCCTCCAAAAGCATCCATCATCATGTATTATTCAACAAAAAATACCATTGCCATTCAACCATGGAAGCCTTCATGGCCATAGCCACAACCGAGAAAACTATGTGAACAAGCATGAATCCACACATCCCATGCCATGCTTCAACCTTCACAAATGCTCCCTTGGCTAACTTGTCAAGCCTTGTCCCGCTTGACTCTTGCCTTTTGTCTTCTCCTTGTCACTCTCTCTCTCTCCTTTACAACAACTACCCTTGTGGCTGCTTATATAGTAGCAAGTCCCATAAAACCACTTAGTGGTATTACATAAACCATGTGCTAAAACCATGTTCTACCTAACCCACTCACCCCACATTTAATATTGGGCATTTAATTCTTTTCGCCAATATTAAATAATTACATAAAATATTATCACAATGTTATAATACAACTCATCAAGAATATTCCATGGGAATCTTTACATGTTGCACGTCCATCTTGGTGCAACATTACATAATAAAATAAAATAAAATAATAAAATAACAATATTATGCAATGTGTGCAACACCCATTATCTCAACAAAAAAGGAAAGCACATTAAAAAGGAAACCACAAAAAGAAAAAGACAAAGTCGCAACTAGTTTCAATTCATTTTTAGTGGCCCTACTTTTTTCAATAATGTGAGAGTTAAAATCAATGTTTACAATGTGAATATTATGCAAAATGGTATTTTTTTATATCATGCTATGACACAGTTGAAAGGGAGTCTCATCAACATCAAAGTGAGTAGAAGATCTGGAGTTAAAGGTATCATTTGCAGCATTAGGAATGGGGCAAAATTTGGAGGAAATGGTGAAGTGTGCAGTATTTGTTGGCCATGAAAAAAAGTGCAATTTGAGCATGGTCTGACTCTCTTTTCTTAAGGTGATGGCAGTTGTTCTTTGGTATTTCTAGAATTGGTTGCTCGAGCTAGTGAAATTGTAGCTACACATATCAGGGATATCCTTCTCCAATAACTTTATCCAAAGCCACAAATACATGCAATCACTTGTACTGATAACTGGTGAATTAAATAGCCCACACATGTAAAGAGTAGAGTCCCATAGCAAACTAAAGGCAAGAGAAAGATCAGAGCAAGTAGAGAAAAGGGAGTGCATGAGGAGATATATGAGAAATATTTATCCCACATATGTCACACATAAAGCTTTTAAATTTTTTATATATGAATCCATATAGTATGCATTGTGTCTTAAAGACAAACAATTTTGAATGTTGAGTGCTCATGTGCATGGGACCCATGCATGTGAAAGACAACTGGGCACGACTGGAGATAACTTTTTACCAAACACTACTAGAGAGGTGCTAATGTTAGTAGGATGTGGATAAGAATTATAACATACATGATCACAACATGTGTCTAAATCGGAGGGCTGGAACTTGCTCGTAAAATGAAGTTGCTTGACCATTAAGAAATGCAAGCAAGTAGGGAAGTGACAAGTGGCAAAAGTTCCAAAATATGATGACATGGTGCTTGAATAGTGAGCTCAGGAATGACGCATAGGATTGCACCACATGGTGCATCCCCACAATGGGAAGTTGCTCAAAGTCTAAGCAAAGTAGGGAAGTAGGAAAGCACTACGTGGTGGTAGGCCCAACTAGTGGTGACAAGGAAAGTGCTATCTAGGCGATGATGTGGTGACTTGGCAGGCCAATCTGAGACTACCATGTGGTAAAAAAGTCAAGCCATGGTTGACCCAAAATTGAAGGGTGAGGAAAAATATAAAATATTTTCAAGTGTCATTTTAAAAGTTTTTTTTCAAAATTCGGTGCAAATATAGAATTTTTAATTTGAAAAGGGCTCCTATGCAATTTTTTAAATGAAGAAATGGTCGTTTTCTAAAGTCCATACTTTCAAATTTTTCAAATTTTTGAAAATTCAGTTGCAGAACGGATTGTTTCAACAAGGGGTATTTTTCAGATCAACTTTTGGGGGGTTTCTGGTAGGCAAATATAGTCATATTATATATCATCAAAATTGGGAGAAGACAAACTTCCCAGATTTGGAGTTTGTTTTTGCATAGGAAGTAGTCTATTTGAGCTATAAGAGGTTTTGTCCTAGATTCCTAATTTTCAAATGTATTCTAGTGTTGAAGTTCAAAACTAATTTCTGGCATGGAAATGGCCTAAATGTGGGTAAAAGATAGTGAAAATGCAGTTGGGGTCGAATTTGATCACATTTAATTTAGTTAAATGGGGATTTCATCAGCATTTCATGATGTAGCTTAGATTTTTGGTGATACAAAAGTTGTCATCATTTCAATAGAGATATTTTCAAATTAGTTACATAATAATGATGAAAACCATATCAAACCAAATGGTTAGAGAGATGAAAGAGGTTTCACAACTGCAAGGACTTCAATTTCAAGTGGACACATGTCATCTTCAGATCAGATCTGAGAATTCACTTCTTGTCTATATCTTTCTTTCTTTCATCCATTGTAAGGGTTCTAGTTTTCAGAGAAAAAGGTCTCACTACTAAGACACCATTCTTTAGCAATTTCTTCTTATATTGAGTAGTATTTAAGTTTGAATGAAGATAGTTTGGATTTTTTAGGTGATTTGTGTATTTCCTATACATCTTTCATGTATTCATTTTCAAGGAGAATGAATAAAACACAACAAATGGTTTTGAATATAGTCTGAATCTTGTCTCATGTTCATGGATTTGTAATCTTTTCTATTTTTTGAACAAAGAGCATAAATTAGGTTGCATTTTGTTTAGGAATGTATGTAATTGAAGTATCTTGCTAATGGAACAAAGAGCCATGTAATTGTTTGATGTTTATCATAGGGTTTGCAGATTTCATGATAGGATGATCTGAGTATGAGGTTCATATTGATGTAGATGTCTATTCACAAGGTGAAAGATAGATCAGGGATCTTAATGTAGGAATTATGTCATAGGTTTCCATGAGATATATGGTTGTAATTCATGTAATTTCCCAATAGATAAGGCATTGATCAGAGATAGGATCATTATGTTTCGTTGCTCATACCTAGGTCTTGCTAATATCAACATATTAAATTGATATTTTCCTTTTTATGTTGAAAGCTATTCAAAGCTTAACCCTCACTTAGCTTTCTAGTTTCATGAGTCATAATATTAGCTATTTCATGCTTGTGATTTCTTGGTTAAGTACAGAAGATTTAGGGGTTTCATCTATTATTCTAGATCTTGATTATGCTCATTACAGTAGTCACATAATCAGATCTTAAGAGGTTCACCCATCTAGGTTTTTTAGAGCTTGAAGTGAAGAAGGAGTGTAGCCTTATAGTTGGCCCAAGTTCTTGGTGAATTTTGTCTATTATTGGAGATAGTTTCCCATAGATGCATTCTTGCCTTGCATCGCTAGTTATTCAAACTCTATTAAATCACGAGCCAACAGGTTGTGTTGCAACTTCCTTTTTCAACTTCTAAAAGCTTTCATCCACTACTTTTCTCTATGTGAACTTCTAAAAGCTTTCATCATGCCTCCTTTGATAGTTTCATTCATTGGTGCACATATTTCACTAAACCTTCTCACAAACTTCCTATAAAATTGAGCCAAGCCATGAAAATTCCCAACCTCAGTATCAAATCTAGGTGTAGGCCAACTTAGGATTGCCTCCATGTTCCTTTTGTCCATCTTTAGGTTGCCTTGGGACACTAAAAACCCCAAATATACAAGCTCCTCCTTCATAAATTCACTCTTCTCAAGGTTGATTGTCAACTTCTCTTCCTGTAGTTTTTGAGCACCAATTCAAGGTGCTTCATATGCTCCTCCTTTGTTTTGCTAAATATGAGGATGTCATCTAGGCACACTACAATAAATACTCCAATGTAGTCCTTCAGTACCTTGATCATGACGCTCATTAAGGTACTAGGTGCATTGGTGAGAGAAAATGACATAACCAACCACTCATAGAGACCCTTAGTTGTCTTAACTATAGACTTGCACTCATCCCCCTATTTCATCCTAATTTGATAATAGCCACTTTTTAGATCAATTTTAGAAAAGTACCTAGCCCCACCCAAATAATCCATTAGGCCCTCTATTATAGGAATAGGGAATCTATATCTCATTCTAATTTTATTGATTTCTCTAGAGTCAGTACACATTCTCATCTTATCTCCCTTTTTGGGTGCCAGGACTACTAGTATGACATAAGAACTGATGCTCTTTCTAATAAGTCCCTGATCAAGAAATTCTTGTACTTGTCTTGTTATCTCCTTATTTTTCTTTGGTGACTTGTAAGCATTTTTATTAGGCAATGATACCCTTGGTATGAAGTCAATTTGATGACTTATGTCCCTCTTAGGTGGTAGACTAGGAGGTGTCCCATCACAAATTATGTCCTTAAATTGATCCAACAAATTTTGTACCTCAACAAGGATAGGTACTAGTGAAAATGTCTCTTCTTCTTTGGGTTTCACCATGATGGCATATCCTACTCCATTATTCTTTAGGTCTTTGAGAAACTCCTTGCCACTCATCAACAAGGTCTTAGCAACAACCTTCTCTATTTTTTTTTTCCTCTACTATGGACTAGATCATATAGGTGACCCCATCTTTCTTAAAAGAATATTTATTTTCTTTCCGATGATGTATTGCTTCTTAATCAAACTGCCAAGGTTTTCCTATTAGTAAGAGGCAAGCATCCATAGGGAGTATATCACATAGGACACTATCATGTTATTTCCTAATGGTGATATCTACCCAAACGCTTTCATTAACAAGGATATTCTATCCTTTGTTCAACCAAGTCACCCTATGTGTACATACATGTGGTATTTTTGTCAATCCAAGTTTCTGTACTACCTCCTTTGACATAACATTGTTAGTATACCCTGATTCTATATTTACCTTACATATTTTTTCCGTTACCTTGCAAGTAGTTCTAAATAGTGCCCTTCTCTACTTATGTTCTTCCTTTATTGGCTCCTTCACCAGAACCCTTCTTAACATGAAGTTTTCACCCTTTTCCAAGTCAAGATCCACTTCACCTTGTTTTTTATTATCCTTCTCCTACACATAGGCTATCTTCTTTTCTTTGTATGACCCTAATGCCTTAGCATGAAACCTATAAGCCAAATGCCCTACCTTGCTACAATTATAGCAATTTATGTTACTAGAATGAGATCCTCTATTGTTACCATAGTTTTCATTACCACTATTGTTGGGTCCTCTACCTCTACTAGATCCTCCTCTTTGACTAATGTCACTAGATTTCTCACTCCACTTAGGGTCTCCATAGCTTCTCTATTCAATACACCTATCACTAGAGCCTTCCCTTGAACCACCTCTAAATTCGTTACCTTTACCCCTATTCTTAGAACTAGAGTCCCTTTTCTTCCTTAGTTATTCCTCCACCTTCATAGTCATTTGAAATTTCTTGATCATACTCAACAATTTACAACTCACCCCTTTTCTCATTTCCATTTTAATTTTATGAATGGTTAATGTGCTTTCCTTGGGATCAATAAATTATATAAAGACATGTAAAATCCATCTTAATTTCCTCTACAATAATTAAATTTTGGATAGAAGTTGGCCAAAATTGGTTTACATGGGTGTCTATGCAATTACAAACTCATATGACAAAATTGATTTTCTTGACATCTGAATGTTCTAATTTTTAGTCATAACTTGCATTCATGTTGGCACTCCACTTCTACACACTTGATCTATTATGTTCACTTGGAAAAAATTATGTTATAGTTTACTCAGTCTTAACGATGTAAGATAGGCTTATATATGTGTTTGGTCTCAACTGTGGTGCTGTGCAATCTCTGAGTTTCTTGACATGTAATTTAAAATTAAAAAATTCTTAAATATTCAACCTTTACTAGATGACTTGGTCACAATGATGAGCATCCAACCTTGCCTAGTAAATTACTAAGTGTTTGAACACTAATAAGAAAATTAGGCATAGAGATAAACATTAATGTCACCCTAAATAGTGTTTATTTAATGACAACTATCTTCTCCATAACTTTTCCAAATTCGAGTTCCCATTTAAAATGTAGGTTATCTATGTGAGTGTTCTTGTTCTTTTTGTGTTTAATTTTTTGGTTAATTTTTATGTTCTTAACTAATACATTATAATTTGTTTATCAGTTTACTAATACATAAAATAGTATATAATATGTGTGAGAATAATTGATTCTTTAGCTTTGAGCTCTTCTCATTCTATTCAAAACTTATTATCATAACTTGTTTCCTTAGTATAGAGCTAGACCACTTAATGCAGGTCAAATGGAAAACAAATTATATATCCCTATATTTGATGCATATATTTGACCATAGCTCATTTAAATATTAAATGAAATTTTATTTAATTTTATCTACTTCCAAAACTCAGAGGTGTTTAGAGGGAATTAATACATGTACTCAACGAATGGCCTTCAAAATCAAGATTAAATTGACACATATGATGAGAATGAGAAAGAAAGGTATGAGATCACTAATGATTTATCAAAGATATAATTAGATAGGCTTCTTTATTTAAAAATTTCTTATGATTTTGGGAAAAATTAAAGGTGTCTATGATGTATATGATATGGTTAAGTTATCTAAAAAGTTGATATCTAGAATACATTATGAGAAAATGAGGATGGAGAAAGGTGAAGACATGAAAATATAATTTTAGAGAGTTGAGAATGTTGTAAACAAAATTAAGAATGAATGTGGCATCATTATCGATAAAAAAATCATGAAGAATATATTGAGGACATTATCTGCTAGTTATAGTGAAATAATGTTAATCATAGAGGAGATTTGTGATATAAAGAAGTTCCCTAAAGGATGAGTTTTTGGAACCTTGGCAAGATTTGAGTAGAGGAATTACAATATAAATATGAGAAAATATAAGATTCAAGGTAACTAAATATGAAGAATAACCTAATAGTGATGATGAAGAAGAGTTACAAGCTAACTTTCCAAGAAGATTAAAGAAAGGGACTAACAAGTAAAAAGGTATATTACCTCTAAAATAGTTTATATAAGGTGACATTATTCATGTCTCTACTAGATGTCTTGAAAAAGATAGAAGATAAAAGTTTAATAGGTTGAAAAAGTAGGCTTGGATTATTTACAAGATCTTAACTGAAGGGATAATATTATATCACATCCTTTCATGTTTGGGGATTTATGATGTGCTTGAAAGGGGAAAAGACATATTGTAAATAGGGGGGTAGTTTATGGGAAGGGTTGATAGTTTATCTAGGAAAATAGGTGTAGGAAATATTGGATAGTTATTCATCAATACAATAAAAATATTGTCAGGGAAATAATTTCAAAAATATATACAGGAATTCTTGATGTAGTATAAGGTAGGAGAATCCCTAGAGGAGATGTCCTAACTCCTAGTAATTAACCACACAAAAGGAATATAAATAATAACACTAAGATTTAGATCCAAAATAAAATTAAGAATGTAACCTTCCATACCATACTCCCAGTGCTTTCTTAAATTTATATAGTACCTTGTTCAACTAGAAAATCAAGTTCTTGAAATCAGGCTCAACAAATCCTTCTGGTTGTTCTATGTAGACTTCTTCTTCAAGTATTTCATTCAAAATTATAGATTTAATATCCATTTGACACACTTTGAATTGTTTTAAGTAACATAGAATGAAATTTTTCTTACTCATTCCAATCTTGCCATAGGTGCAAAATTTCCACCACAATCTATTTAGCTTATTTATAAAAATTCACTTTGTTTCTATTACATTCTAATCTATAGGTCTTGGTACTAGTTTCATTCTATTATTCTTTTCTATCTAATTAATCCCTCTATGCATCTCATTTATCCAGTCATCATTATTAAGTGTAGCCTTAACTATTCTAGGTTAAAATTTAGCTATTAAAGAAGTATTATCTTTCAATTTCTTGGCATCACTCTAGTACTATCGTATCCAATGATCTATTCACATCAAAAAAAATTTCCAACACATTTCACTAAATATAGGTTTAAATCTTTAATTATCAACATTATTCCTACTTGGTAGTGGCTTAGATTCCTTCTTGAGTTGTGTTGTCTACTACTTGAGTAAAGTACATTATTTCTTGATAGCTCTGTTGTAACTCTTGTAATGTGTCATGTATATATTCATATGTACATATAAAAAAAATTGTATTCCTATAGTTCCTTCTTTCTTCCAACATCTTTCTTGTCTACAAACTCATCAGTTCTTATATTCAAACTTTCAATTATGGTGTTAGTAGCTTTGTTCAATTTTTTTTATACTTTTCTCTAACATAAATAGCCAAAGAAAATGCCTTCATCTCCTTTTGAATAAAATTCACCATTACTTATAATTTTTTATGAATATAAAACCCAATACCAAATATATTAAGAAAACTTACATTAGGTGTATGACCATACTACATTTCATAAGGTATGTATAAGAAAAAGTGATTGAAATGATAAAATATAATAAAATGAAATAGTATGAAATAATAGATTTAATGCAAGAGAGCAAGAAGAGTTTTAATATATAAATGATACAAGATCAATGGAGCAATACCAAAGAGGAAGCAACACAAGAGACAAGGATTTGATAAGGGGAAAGCAAAGAAAATTCCTTATGAGTATTATGAATGAGGCAAAAGCTAGAGAGAGAGAGAGAGAGAGAGAGAGAGAGAGAGAGAGAGAGAGAGAGAGAGAGAGAGAGAGAGAGAGAATAAATGGAGCAAAATAGCTCATTTACAATAGCATCAAAAACTTGATGTGAATAATGGGGACTAGATGAAAATGAAAGAGAGAAGCACCTCTTTTAAAGAGATGAGAAAGGAATTGTATGTCTTTGCATGTGTAACTTCCATTTCTATGAATGCCACATTCATAAAAGGTGTGTGCAAAGTGTCAAGTTTCTCTTAAGGAGGAATATCTATTTTCCTTATTAAAGAAAATACAAAAATGAGTTGTCCTCACAAGTGGACAATAGGACAAGAATGACATGTCCTTTACATGTGGACTAGAGGACAAATAAATAACACATAAGAGATGCCTTGGTTTATCCCAATAAATAAATAAATAAAACTAAGGAAAAATTATTAATTCTAACACCCCCCTTTAATCTTTACTTGGGGAGATGTTGTCAAAACCAATTTACAATATTACAACTTGATTTTTTGAAATATCTTCATTTATGCAAGAGGTCTCGTATTAGCATGGGTACATCATTGGTGAGCCAAGAGAAGTAGATAGTTCTTCAAGTGTGATACATCTTCAAGTGGATTCATGTGGCATAGGATCTATACAAAGAATAATGATGTCTTGTATGTGTCTTGATGGATTTACTTGAAACATTGAAACAAGAAACAAGAAAACTATCCACAAGGATAATTTCATCTTATATTTAAGTTAGAAACTTTTGAAATAGAGTGATAAATATAAGTGTAACTTGGTACCGCAAAGAAATCAAGATACATCATATCCTGCAAAGAACAAATATGTTATCAAAAATTTTAAGAAAGGACCATAGAAAAGGTTAGCTAATGAATCCAACATCAAAAATGCTTCAATCACGTGGATATAGACAGTCCACTAATAAGTCATTTTACTGCAAGTTAATGGGTGATCAATCCATAACCTGCATGACTCATGATTTAAGCAAAGAAGTATACATAACATTATATGACATATTTTCAAAGATGTCAAAGGAAAGAAGTATGAGTGTTAACAATTGACTGCTTTCAAATAAGAGTAAAATGCCTTCAAGATTGGTCAAATTAACTAAAATTGGAGGGAAACTCCAATAATAAATGGTATTAACCATAAAGTGCCAATATGGCAATAGAATGATACTAAAAAAGCATAAACTGCACTTATGTGCCAATCAATAGAACAAAATAAATGTTGGAGGCAATAGTGTATAATAACTCATAATCTCAAGGAATAAGAAAAATAAATAAAATAAATTTACTTATGTGAAATAAAGAATGCACTCATATTTGATAAGTCATAAGAGACACAATAATTTGTATATTTATCAAGATATATATGTGGGCCCCCATATATACACATGAATAAATATACCTAAACTATCATGGTGTGAAATCATGCAAATAGAATTAAGATCATATATAGAACATAATTTTTAGGCAACATACTAAAGAGAAATGCCAAAGACGATGAAAGAGAATTATTAACATCAAACAATATTTGCAGTAATTAATCCTCCTAGGTTGAAGTCCACCCATTCTAAAAATTGATCTCTTTTACTAAGTACTTTTTGAAACCATTTATTTTTTCTCTTAACAAATTTATCACTAGAAGAAGAGTCATGATGTATGAATCCATCATTTGTTTCAACATTAGCATTATTACCATGATCTATAAATGCATCATTACCATTACCATTGTAAGAAAGAATAGGAGGAATAAGGGTAGATATATGAGGAGTAGGGTTTAGAGAAGAAGGTTGGTCCTCCACTAACACAATTCTACTTCCATGAACTTGTTCATTTTGAGCATTAGAGACATCATGCATATTTTTTCTTGCAATACAAACATTTCGTGCTATTTGCACTTTGTTAGTAATAGGATTATAAGCTGGAAAACCTTTAGTATTTTGTATTTTTTCACTCATGCACCTAGTGCATGCAATCTTAGACGGAGAAATAGGAGGTAAATTGTCAACCATATTAGATAAGATATGCTCATTTTCCAAATGCGTGAGCCTTTCATGCTTCATATTAAAAGCAATATCTTTGTGCAAAGAGAGTCTAGAAGAGGTGAACCTAGAAAATTTAAATAAGTTATCATCGCCTAACTTTGCATTAGCAAAAACTTCATTAGTGTTAGGATCAATAATAGAGCACATGTCCCTATGAAACTCAACTTTGTAATTTTGATATAATTTTACAACAGAAAGAAGATTGTATTTCAACTCAGGAACATAAAGGACATCATGTAATTTTCCATTTGAAATACTAACATTACCAAATTATTTAACTTTGCAACTATGATTATCAGCTAATTGAATTGGAATATTAGAAGGATCAGGTTTTAAATAGTCAAACACTTCTTTATGAAAAGTAACATGTTGAGACGCACCAGTATCAATAATCCATTTAAAATTTTTAGAAACATTGTAACTAACAATAAAAGCATGACGAGATGGATGAGAGTTTTGATTATTATTATTCATAAGTTGCTTATCTTTTTGTTTTTTAAAACAATTATTAGTTACATGATCATCTTTCCCACAATAAGTACAGTGAAGTTTTTTATTAGATTGATTAGGATGAGTATTATTACGATGAGTGTTTGGATGATTATTGTGATTATTATTATTATAAGTATTGGGAGAATCATTATTAGAAGATTTGAAATTCTGATTTTGACTTTTAGACACAAAATTATGTTCATTAGATCTAAGAGTACCAAATTGTAACAACTTAGCTTCCTCTTGACGTAACAAATTTTGAAAAATACTATAAGTTAATTGAGTAGACAAAGTAGGAATAGAAAGTTGAGAATGAACATTAGTAATAAATTGTTGAAATTGTCTAGGAAGACATTTCTCTAAAATAATGGTAATTAATCTAATATCAGTGGGAGTAACACCTAATCCAATTAGTTGACTTTTAATATAATCAAATTTAAGTAAAAATTCATCCATGGATTATATACCTTAAGTCTTCCAAATTGTCTTGCAATTGAATCTTGCATGATTCAGATGGCCTGTCATACGTTTGCTAAAAAATATCCTAAGCTTCATGGACATTAGTGCAATGAGAAATTAGAACATATAAATCTGGGTTAAGAGATATACCAATGAGGCCAAGGGCTTCCTCATTTTTAGTATTCCATGAATTTTTTTCATCTTGTGTATCCGAGGTACCAAGAACTATAGAAGGGTTAGTAGCAACATCTAAAATATGCTTAAAATGGAATATAAACAAAAGATGAGTTTTCTAAGCATGATAGTTTGAGTTATTTAACTTGATTTCTGGAATTAAAGTCGGCATGATTTAAAAAATTATGTTTAAAATTTAAAAAATAGATTTGAAATAAAAAAAGTGAGACTTATTATCCACAAGAATCTTAAAAAATTATTAAGAGATTTAGAGAGTCAAAAATTAAAAACTAAAATGTTCCTTGCAAAACCATTGGTCAGATTGAAGAAACAGGAAAAATAAAAATTTGAAAAAATGAAAAAATGTGTTACACATAGAGAGCAATAAATTTTTTTAATTTAACTCTATTTTCAATAAAATTTAAAGAGTTTTTTAATTTTTATTTCTTCTAAATGCTATTCAAATTTCAGCCAAACCTAGATCACGGATTGAGAGATATCATAAAAATACAAACTGCTGTCTTAAAACTTGAAAAACAATTAATACTACACATATAGTACAATAACTTTTGCAATACTATTCTGATACAAATGAAATTTAAGGAGTTTTTTCATTTTTATGTCTTCTAAATGTTGTTAAAATTTCAACCAAACTTAGAACATAGATTATGAGGTATAAGAAAAATATGAATTGTTGTACTTTCCTTTCTAAAACAAAAAATAGAAAAAAAACTTGAATTTCAAAAAAGTTAAAAAACTTGCAATAGAAATAGGGTTAGATACAATAAAAAAAATCAAAAATAAAGAATCATTTGACGGAAAGCCTTCCAAAGGAGGTTAGAAAAAATAAAAAATGAAGAACTCTTTGGCAGCAAGCTTTCCAAAGAGGGTTAGAATGAATAAGAAAGAACAAAATTTGCAAAAGAATAAAATAAGACTTTCAATATTTCAAACTTCAAGATCTTCACAATATCAAGCTCTTCTAATGAACCCTTCACACAAGCTCAAAACAAGGATTGGTAGCTCTGATACCATGTAAGAAAAAGTGATTGAACTGATAAAATATAATAAAATAAAATAACATGAAATAATAGATTTAATCCAAGAGAGCAAGAAGAGTTTTACCATATAAATGATACAAGATCAATGGAGCAATACCAAAGAGGAAGCAACACAAGAGACAAGGATTTGATAAGGGAAAAGCAAAAAAAAACCCTTGTGAGTATTATGAATGAGCCAAAAACCTGAGAGAGAGAGAGAGAGAGAGGAAATGGAGCAAAATAGCTCATTTACAATAGCATCAAAAACTTGATGTGAATAATGGGGACTAGATGAAAATGAAAGAGAGAAGCACCTCTTTTAAAGATATGAGAAAGGAATTGTATGTCTTTGCATGTGTAACTTCCATTTCTATGAATGCCACATTCATAAAAGGTGTGTGCAAAGTGTCAAGTTCCTCTTAAGGAGGAATATCTATTTTCCTTATTAAAAGAAATACAAAAATGAGATATCCTCACAAGTGGACAATAGGACAAGAATGACATGTCCTTTACATGTGGACTAGAGGACAAATAAATAATACATAAGAGATGCCTTGGTTTATCCCAATAAATAAATAAATACAACCAAGGAAAGATTATTAATTCTAACAGCATCTTAGTTGTTCCTTTCTTCAATTGAACTCAGTTGATAGTATAGACTACAATTATAAATGCCTCTCTCTAGAATATTTGTGCAACATCTTTCTCAATCACCAATATGCTTACATAGTCCACAATAGATTTATTTATTTTGTCCGTAATTACATTTTTGTTGTGGTGTCCTTGATGTAGATAGTTATCTATCAATAGCATTCTCAGCATAAAAGTTAGTAAATTAAAGAAACATAAATTTACCACCTCTATTAGATTTTAGAAATTTTAATTTTTTACCAGTTTCTTCCTCAACCCTAGGATTATGTGATGTATAAACATATTAAAAAAATGTGATCTTACTTTCATGAACGTGATAGTCATCATTGTAGTGTAGTCATCAAGAAATAATATGAAGTATCTGTCACCATAATAACTTTCCTTTCACATTAATCTACATAATTTAGTATGCACTAATACCAAAATATTAGTAGAAGTGGGTGACTTTCTTGAAAAATTTTACTTTTTCATTTTCTTGAGATGATATTCTTTGCACATAGCATTATCATATTTGTGTGAATCCACTAAGCCTCCAACTCTTTTATTTCTACTAGCCTTCACTCTATTCTCAAAATTTACATGACACAACCACTTATACCACAACCATACATCCTCAACCTTGTCAAATAAATATGTGTCCATAGTACGATCAAGAAAAAACATATTACCTTTGTTCACAGTCTAGTTCCAATCAGATTTTTTTTATCATCAAAGATTTTAAATTTTCTATTCTCAAACTCTTGCTTATGACATGCAGATTATACTTTAGTCCTTGTACCCAGTATGAATCATCACATATGATTTTATCATTTAACATTAATGACCCTCTACCTCTCACTAGACATGACACATCATTACCTAACTCAGCAGTTCCACCATTATCAATTTCTTCACTTTTCTCAAACTTAGCAATGGCCTTGGGGTCTTTACATGAAGATCCTATTGAAAACAATTATTTAGTTGTATGTTGTCTTTTATGTTACACAAAATTTCAATCCTTATTGAGAAATTTAGTTATTGTTGAGCTCACTAGGGCATTGAAGACAATTTCTTGTGT
Source organism: Cupressus sempervirens (assembly GCA_028749045.1). NCBI lineage: Eukaryota > Viridiplantae > Streptophyta > Pinopsida > Cupressales > Cupressaceae > Cupressus > Cupressus sempervirens. Next base: position 844,204,561 of record CM053789.1, on the reverse strand, counting down.
TTTTCGAGCATTCCAATTATAACCAAGTTTAGAGTTAGTTCTTGTCAAGCTCACTTGGGCATTGAAGATCCTGTGTTAACCAAGTTTACTTGGTTACCAAAGGAAAGTTAGCATGGATCATGTGTTGACCAAGTTAGGTTAGTTAACAAATATTTTCTCTGAGTTGATAGAGTACTCAATTCTATATTAGTTGACTGACAACATATTGAGTTTTATAGATTTATTGGCTAATGCTAGTTGAGTTATGGGATGAAAATTAATTCATTAAAAGTATATTCAACCTGAATTGATGAGATTATTCATATAAATTCAAGTTGAGGATTAAAAATAATGTATGGGATTGAAGAAGATGAATTAAGGAAGTGAATTGGAAGGATATCTCAAAGAGGACAGATTATCCGAGTTGACTAAGATGTAAAATTTTTTTTGATCAAGGTGGATCAATTAATCAAGCTAGAATATAGATCTAAAATAACAAAAGATAGTTGCATCAACAATCAGATCAAGTCATTGTTACTCTCTAATAATTGTAGTAGTGAGTCAAATCTCACAATAGATTTAGCCTAACAGTTATTTAGCAAATCCTCTAACAAGGTGGCATTTCTAGATTGAAGTGTCTAAAGACCTCTAACAAGCACACTCCTAATAGGGTTAATTGTATTCTCTAACAAGGTCACACCTAACATTATATTTTGTAACCTTTAAAATGACAAGCTCCTAATAGGGCTCACTTTAGAAGAGAGAAAAATAATAACTAGCTATAATCAATGGTTTTCCCAAATTGGGTTTCCATATTAAATCTTCATGTCTCTTGTGTTCATGTTATTTACTTTATATTTCAGCAAGTAAATAAATGTTTGTCACATTCATATCTTAAGATCTCTATGCTAATCAAGTGATAGTAATATATTTATTTTTAATCAAGTTACAATCAATTATTGGTTTTATATTGTGTTAACATCTTAAAGGGAATTTTGGATCTATTTTTGAAATGAATAATTCACCCCTCCCCTCTCAATTACTCATCTTCATTTCAAACAATTGGTATCATAGAATTTGATGCTTGTAGATAAGGTTTCAAGAACCTAAGCTAAAGATCAAGATATCTTATAAAAGAGAGATTGCTAAGCTGAACAAGATAACATACAAGCATGACAAGAACTCATGAAGCTACATTTGGAAACTACTAGAGACACGTACCTAAAATATCTAGATAGAAAATATGTGGCACTTGCTTGATCTTTTTCTATAAATAAAATTATGGAAAATAAGAATCACAACATAATAATGATTAGCATTGCCTCTACTCTCAATTATACTAAAATTGATGAAGTCAAAGATTTTCCTACTACTCATGAAATAGGGAAAAGGCTAAAAGATATTGATGGAGGATATAAAAATGTGTGGATAGCTATGGCATAAAGTCTAGGAGGTCAATTTGATTAGATGAAAATTAGAGAACATAAAAACATTATACAATATAATGATATAATTAAATCAAGTTTAAGTGAAATCAGAGCCCCAAGAGGGAAAATAAATGATGTGATAGTAGCTAGCAAGGTACTCAGAACTCTTCTTCCTATTTATGCAATTAGAGTGTTAGTTATTCAAGAAATGAGATGTGATCCTAAAAATGATATAACTTTTGATACACTAGTAGGAAAGTTGATAGCCTTTGAGTTTGATAACTTTGATAACAATTCTCCTCACTCTAGTAGCATTGAGTTTGCATTTCAAGCTAAACTATCACTCAAGAAGAAAGGTGGAAAATCTAAAATCAAAAAGTTTGACAGCAAAGATGAAGACAATTCTAATGATGAAAATGAAGTCATTGAAGGCCTACTTTCAAGAAGATTTACTAAAGGCAAAGGAAAGTACAAGGTAAAAAACCTCTAATCTATTTTTCTTGTGAATAAGTTGGTCATGTTGTTGCAAGGTGTCCAAATAAAGAAGGAAAAGAAGAAAATAAGCATAACAAGTTCAAAGGAAAGAAAGATTTCAAAACCTACAAACACTACAAGGATAAAGGTAAGAAACCTTGTTAAATGGCTAAAGACTCTAATAGTAGTGATGAAGATAAAATGGTGTACATTTTTGTAAAAGATCAATCAGATGATGAAAATGATAAGATCACCCTTAGTTCTCATATTATAAAAAATGACACATATATTATTGATAGCAGTTGTTCTCACCACATGACTAGTGATAAATCTAAACTTTAGCACTTGGAACACTATGATGATGGGAGTGTCAAATTTGGAAATGATGAACCTTGTTATGTAAAAGAAAAGGGTTGCATTACATTAACTAATGAATTCAGGTGTGACAATGCTTACTAGGTTGAAGGACCAAAACACAATCCACTTAGTGTGGCATAGTTGAACAACATTGGATTCAAGGTAGAATTCATGAAAGGCAATTTCAAGCTACTAAATGGGAAAGGAAATCTAGTTAGGAATAGGAATAAAACAAAAGGTAATCTATTCTATCTAGATCTAACTAAAATTTCATGTTTCCTAGCTCAAGTAGAGGAAAGTTGGTTATGGAATAAAAGTTTGTTCTTATTTGAATTTTGATAATCTAGTCAACATAAGCAAGAATAGAAGAGTGAGAGGCATTCCTAGTCTAAAGAAACCTAATATAGGCATGTGAAATAATTGTCAAATTGGAAAAATGGGAAAGATAAGTTTAAGAAGTGAGAACTATTAGTTTGTACAAGGTAGGGAGTTGGTTCATATAGATCTCTATGGACCCATTGGCATAGAGATCTATTGTGGAGATAAGTAGTTTATTTTATTTGTTGATGATTATTCCAGGATGATGATAGTTCTGTCCCTAAAAGATTAATCTCAAGCCTTTTCAAAATTCAAGTGGTATCTAGTTAGAGTAGAGAAAGAAATATGAAAGAAACTAAAGTGTCTAAGGTTAGATAGAGGAGGAGAATTCATCTCAAATGAATTCACTAAATTTTGTAATTGAAGAGGAATCAAAATAAAGGTATCTACACCTAGTACACCTCAACATAATGGAATAATAGAAAGGGTAAATAGATCCATTAGGGATTAGGTAAGAACATTGATGATAAATAAAAAATTTGCAATCAAATACTGGAAGGAAGCAATCAACATAATAGTTCATACCTTAAAAAATGTCTAGATGAAGAAATACTCTGATCAGACACTTTATGAATTATGCTATAGATATAAGCCTAATGTTTATTATTTAAAAGTATTTGAAAGAAAATGTTATATCTTGAAAGAATCTAGGAAAGAAAATTTGATGTGAAAAGTGATAAAGGGAAATCTGTGGGATACTCCAACAAGAGAAAATCATATAAATGTCTTAATCTTTCTACTCACAAAGACATAGAAAGTACACATGTGAAAATTTATGAGTTTGCAAAAAGGAGTTAAGGAAAAATCTAAAAAAGAACATGAAAAATATATAAAAAATTTCTTCTTTGAACCTGATACTATACTTGAGATTCAAGAAAATGCAATTGGAAATTACTAATCTTCACCACTCAAGTCCCATAAATCTCAAATTCAACCTGAGTTGTAGCTAGCGCAACCCATGTCATAGCCTAAAGGATTTAAGTAGTAGTCAAAAGGAACCAAGGATCAACAAGTGCAAACCAAGTTGAAATTTGACAGACCCAAGTTACAAATAGTAGGACTCAAGCATGATTCTAAGCATGATGAATAGAATGAAACAAGTTCTAAATCCAAGGAAAAGATACCTATACTTTCTAGGTATGTCAAATGGAATCATGAAGCTAACAAAGTCATTGGAGATCAGTCAAAAGGAATAATGACAAGGAACAAATTAAAAGGTACATGTTTTTCTTACTGAGTTTGAACCTAGATCTGTTAAAGATGCATTAGAAGATGAAAGTTGGATTGAGGAAATGAATGAAGAGATTGAGTGAAAGGAACAAAACTTGGACTCTTATTCCTAGACCCAAGGACAAAAATATAATTGGCACAAAAATGGGTATTTAGAGATATATTGAATTAAAATTGAGAAGTTTCAAGAAGTAAGGCAAGACTAGTATGAAAAGGTTATGTTCAAGAAGAAGGTATTGATTATGGAGAGACTTTTTCTTCTATTGCAAGACTTGAAGGTGTTAATAAACTGCTTTCTTATGCTACTCATAAAGGATTCAAAGAATATCAAATGGATGTAAACTCAACTTTCTTGAATGGAATCCTAAAAGAAGAAGTCTACATTAACCAACATGAAGGTTTTAGAGATCCTAACAAAAGGGATATGGTTTGTAGATTACACAGATATTTGTATGGTCTCAAACAAGCCCTTAGAGCTTGGTATGAAAGATTACATAGTCATCTAGTAAAAATTGGTTTTCAAAGAACAAATGACAACAACAATCTATAGATTAAGGAAGGACTAGAAAAGAAGATAGTATTGGCAGCAATCTTTGTGGATGATACATTATTCAATCAACATGATGATTTATGAAAATATTTTTCTAATGAAATGAGTATAGAATTTGAAATTTCCATGTTTGGAGAGATTTAAATTCTTTGTTGGCTTGCAGATTTAACTAAAGAAAGATGGTATCTATATTACACAATCAAAGTACATCAAGGATATATTGAAGAAATTTGGAATGGAAGATTCCAAACTAGTTGGAACACATATGTCTACTAGGCATAAGCTTTCCAAAAATGATGATTCCAAAGAGGTAGATTAGACTACATATAGATCAATTCCTTTTAACCTTTAGTATGTGGTACACACAAGACTTGATATTACATTAGTAGTTGGTATGGTGCCAAGCATTTCTACTAATGCAAAAGGAAAATCATATCATTGCAATAAAAAGAATTATGAGGTAGCTAAAATGTATTGAAGATTATGCTTTGTGGTATAAGAAAGGAGGAAAATTTGAATTGAAAGTCTTCACTTATGCTAATTGGACAAGAAGTATTGATAATAGGAAAAATAGTAGTGGTGGAGCATTCTTTCTTGGAAAGAGGCTAGTCTCATGGACAAGAAAGAAACAAAATTGCATCTCTCAATCTACAGGAAGAAAAATATGTTGCAGCAACAATTTATTATTTGAACATAATTTGGTTCAAACAATTGCTGTTAGGTATAAAGGAAGAAGTCAATGATCCAATAGTTATCTTCTATGATAATAGTAGTGCAATCAAAATTTCCAAGAATCTAGTGATGCATACCAAGATTAAACACATTGCAAGAAAAAGAGGTGAGATTGGAATATGTGAATACAAAGAAACAAATTGTGGGCATATTCACCAAGCCATCACCTAAGAATACATTCTTGTATCTAAGAGGTTAGCTAGGGGTCATTCCCCTATCTGAAGCTCACTAAACAAAGTTTAGTGATGATATAACTGTGCATTTGAAGATCAGTTAGGTTGATGCAATATTGCTAGAGAAAATTTTATATGAATCAATACATCAGGTATATGGAATATCCATTGATTGTTATCTTTGGCATGAGATGTCAAAGAGGGAGAGTTTTCTATCATACTAGAGAATTTTTATATCAATAAAGAAGGGTAGTTTGTTATCAGAGGGAGAAATTGTAGTCAAAGAAATCAAAGAATCATTCTAGAGGAAGATTTTGATGTCAGAGGGAGTTCTCACTGAAAGAGGGAGTTCTCATGGATGAGAATTAGAATCAAACTAAGGATATTATCCTTACTTCTATTTCGCTCTAAAAATTCATTGTACTATGATATGTTGTGTTGTCATCAATGCCAAAGAGGAAGATTGTTGAAATCAACTATTCAATTGTATGTTTTCCTTGATGTTACATAAGATGTCAACCCTTACTAAGAAAGTGATTTTCGAGCTCACTCAGGTATTGAATACAATTTCTTGTGTATGCTAACAATTCCATTTATAACCAAGTTTAGAGTTATTTCTTGTTGATATATGATTGAAAAGATCATTTGAGTTAGAGAATTATTTTAAGATGTGTTTTTAATCATTTTTTTTCACTAATGTCAAACTTTCTATATGTTGGTAAGAAAATTACTTATATGTTTCAAGCACTATTATTTAGTTGATTGATGAGGAGGATTTGATCAACAAGATGTAACAAAAGTACCTAAAGGAAAGGTTGAGTTATGATTATATATTGAAGTGTAAGAATCTGTTAAGACAGTGATGACATAATGTATTAATGATCTACTTGGGGTTACAAAATGATTTCCTACACTTTGAAAGTTTAGATGAAAAAGGTTGAACAATGTTCATTTGCTAAGCTTAACCAAGTTGATAGAAGGTGTGGAGTAAAGTTAGTGCAAGCTAAGAAAAAATTCAGCTAGAGCTGAGTGAAAGTCATTTCTAGTGGATGCTAAGAAAACTAATAGGTGCCAAGAAAATTAGTAGATGCCAAATGATTTTTAGTATGTGCCAAGCACTAGTAAAATCTAGTTGATACTGAGTGATTTTACAATAGATGTTGAGTAACACAATATATGTTGAGCATCAATAAAATGATAATGTTGTGATGTTGTATTATGAATATGATCAAAGATTTTCCAAATGAAAGCCAACAAGTTTGTTTTCTTAGAACTTGTGAATCAAGAGGAAGATAAGATTGATGAGCTCGAGGCACAGAATCTTATGTAAACCATTTTGGAGGCAAATTTAAATGGATTCTAGGAGAAGTTTCTAAAGAAGACAGGATATGGGGTAGATACATCGTATCCTACCTAATGTATTAAAAAACCTAATTTTTATGATGGATAATGAGAGGGAAAATGAGTTCTAATTCCCTATATTTAGGGATGCTTGGTCATGAAGCAAGGTTCATTAGAGGCCAAAGAGTTTTTGGATGTGAAAATTTGACAAGGTGAAGGAAGAAGAGTTGCTTCATCAAGTGATCCAAGTGGACAAGTTTGAAATGGCGAGCTAAGCAAGAAGGCTTATTGAAGATAAATCCTTGAAGGGTAAAAAAGCTATCACAACTACAATGATTGGAAGCCAAGTAGTGTTTAGGATTGAATAGTGATCTATAATCTGCAAGTAAGGTTGTAAGTTGTATCAGATCAACCTCTACTATTACTCTCTAACAATTGTATTAGATTAGGGTAAATCCTTTGGAGAAGGGTCGACTTAACAGTCATTAGAAAATCCTTTAATAGGGTGCCATTTCAAGTGAATGACCTAAAGTCCTCTAACAAGGCTCACTTTTAACAGAGTGAGAAAGGAGTAGTATGTTCCTGGTGGTTTTTCTTAAATTGGATTTTCAAGTTAAATCATTGTGTAATGTGTACTAATAGATGTGTTTTGTTTTATGCTTTACATTTTTGCATGTTTAATAGTAACATATCAGTTTTGGTTTACACACAATGAATGCATGCATGGTTAAAAAAGTTTCATGGGTTTATTAAATTGTAGAAGTTTTATTTGGACATCTGGGCCTTAAATAAATGATTCACCCACCCCCCTCCCTTCTTAGTTATTCTAAATAATTCCAACAATTGGTATCAGAGCTTAGTTTCTTAAGAGGATTAGTTTTAATGTACAAAAAGAATAAATATCAAGATGTCAAAGAGATAGGTACCCAAGGTGAATAGAGATAACTTTCTTGCATGGAAAAGTTTGATAAAGTCAAACCTTGGAGGACTTGGAGACTATGCACAAACTTGCATTACAACATAACATGTTGATCCAACATGAGTCCTAATCGCTAAAGATTTGTTGAAAAGAAAAGCACACAATCAAGTGATGTTGGAGATTACCTTTGCCTTGAGCTATGTGGAGTTTGATGATATCAAATACCTTAAAAGTGTAAGTAGACATGGGATTCCATAAACACCATCTATGGAGGAGAGAAAAATGTTCAAAGAGCCAAGTCAAAGAGCCTAAGAGGTAAGTTTGATGGCATGAGAATGGAAGAAGGTGAAAAAATTGTTCAATACATTACTAGAATAAAAGAGGTTGTTAGCACTATAAAAGGTGGAACTGGTAAAATAGATGACGAAACTATGATAAGTAAATTCTTGAGAGCATTGTTGCCTATATATGCCATTAGAGTGTTTGCAATTCAAGAGTTAAGATGTATACCAAGAAATGATCTAACCCTTGAAGGTATAGTTGGTGGAGTCATTGCATTTGAGTTATCTAATTTTGACAACTACAGACTAGAGAGTATTGAATCAACTTTCAAAGCCAAATTGTTACTGAAATATTTTGATGAGGTAAAGAAAAAGAAGAAGAAAAGAAAGATAAAGTATACATCCAGTTACAACAGTATAGATGAGGAAGACATTGAACAATTGAAAGCATTGCTGGCTAGAAGATTCCACAAAGGAAAAGGTAAATTCAAAGGTAAGCTGCCTATCATTTGTTTTAATTGCAATGAAGTTGGTCATATTGCAATAAGATATACAAGGAAGAAGAACTCCAAAGAAGAGAACAAGTACAAAAATAGAAGAGAAGTTGATGGAAGAGACTACAAAGATAAAAGCAAGAAGTCATGCTACATTGCTGATGAAAACAACTTTGATGACAATGATGATGAAGTGGTATATGTTGTAATGAAGGATGAATCAGATGAGGATGAGGCTACTACACTTATGACTTGTGTGAACAAGACTGAAAAATGGATCATTGATAGTGGATGCTCACATCACATGACTGGAGACAAAAGTAAGTTCATTACCTTGACTTGTTATGATAGAAGTACAGTAAGATTTGGTAATGATACACCATGTTCAATAAAAGTAAAAGGGTCTATTAATCTTATAAACAAGATCTCATGTGACAATGCTTATTATGTTGAAGGATTGAATTATAATTTGTTAAGTGTGTCACAATTGAACAATTTGGGGTGCAAAGTTGAGTTTGAAAATGAACTAGCCAAGATATATGATACAAATGAAAAGTTGATTGGAAAAAGGTGATCAAACTAGGAGCAATCTGTTCTATTTGGATATAGAAGATTCTACTTGTCTTATTGCAAAATTTGATGATGTATAGCTTTGGCACAAGAGATTATGTCATCTTAACTTTGATAATTTGATTAGTATAAGTAACATGAAAAGAGTTAGAGGTTTTCCTAAATTGAAGAAACTAGAAAATATAATGTGCAAACAATGTTAGCTAGTCAAGATGACAAAGTCAAGCTTTAAAAGTAAAGCCTACACCTCTAAGGAAATACTTGAAATTGTTCATACCGACTTGTGTCGACCTATTGAAGTGCAAAGCTACAGATGAGGCAGGTATATAATATTGCTTGTTGATGACTACTCTTGAATGATGATTGTAATGTGTTTAAAATAGAAATTAGATTCTTTTAAAATATTTAAATGGTACATGGAAAGAGTTGACAAAGAAACAAATAAGAGCTTGAAATGCTTTAGATCAAACAGAGGAGGTGATTTTACTTCTCATGAATTTGAAGTATTCTACAATGACAAAGGAATCAAGAGACAGACATTAGCACCAAGGACCTCTTCACAAAATGGAATTGCTGAAAGAAGAAATAGATCTATAATGGACTATCCTAGAACACTAATGATGGAGAAAAATGCTACCCTAAAATACTAGAGAGAAGTTGTAAGTACTGTAGTATACACTTTGAACCATGTGCAAGTAAAGAAAGTTACTCAACACCTTTTGAACTATGGTATGGTCATCCACCTAATGTGAAATATTTTAAAGTATTTGGAAGAAAATGCTATATTCTTAAAGATGTTAGGAGTGGAAAGTTTGATGCAAAGAGAAAAGAAGGTATATTCCTTGGTTACTCCACAAGAAGTAAAGATTACAAGTGTTAATTACTAACACTAACAAGACTGTAGAAAGTGCAAATATAAATTTTGATGAGTTTACAAAAGCACATAAGTTGAACCTACAAAAGAACTAGAAGATTACAAGACATTTGCATACTACTATGAATGAATGCCTACTAAAGAAGATGTCACAAATCATACAAAAAGTCAACATAAAGTTTCAACAACTGCCAAGTCACATCCTATGAATGTCGAGTTGCATTCAGATGTTGAGTTGCAAAATGAGGAGAATGCACAATCTAACTCTAAGATTAGCATACATGAAAGATATGTTGATATACATGACGAATATGCACATAGTGATACTAAAGCTGAGAGATAGAATACAGCCACAAGAACTGAGTATAGACTATCCAAATATGTCAAAAGACACCATCCTCCAGATCAAATCATTAGAGAAAAAAATGAAAGGCCAATGAAAAGAAATAGGTTGGGCGGTGAATCGTGTTTGCTAAACATAAAGGAACCTAAGAAAATGAGAGATTCATTGGAAGATGACGATTGGTACAAGGCCATGGAAGAAGAAATTCAGGAGATAGAAAAGAATAAGACTCGGAGCCTAGTTCCTAGACCAGAAGACAAGAATGTGATTGGCACAAAATGGGTATTTGGGAACAAACTAGATGAGAATGGTGAAGTAACAAGAAATAAAGAAAGACTAGTTTGCAAAGGTTATGCACAAGAATAATGAATTGAGTATGGTGAAAAATTTACCCCTATTGCAAGAATGGAAGGAGTATGAATTTTGCTTTCTTGTGCTACTTAAAATGGTTTCAAAGTTTAGATGGATGTCAAGTTTGCATTTTTGAATGGAATATTAGAAGAAGAGGTCAACATAGAATAGTCAAAAGTATTTTTGGATAAAAATAATAAAAACATGGTATGCAAACTGCACAAATCCCTGTATGGATTGTAACAAGCACCAAGAGCATGGTGTGAGAGACTTCATACTTATCTTCTTAAGATTGGATTTGAAAGGATAGATGATAACAGTAATTTTTACATGAAGATAGATAAAGAAAAAGGTATATTGTTATCTGAGATATTTGTTGATGATATAATATTTGGAGGACAAGATGCTTTGTGTAAAGATTTTGCAAACTAGATGAAGTAAGAGTTTGAAATGTCAATGTTTGGTGAGATCAAATTCTTTGTGGGATTACAAGTATATCAAATGAGGTATAGTTTATATATCACTCAGTCCAAATATATCAAGGAGATATTGAAGACTTTTGGACTTGAAGACTGAAAACTAGTAAGTACACATATAGTAACATCACTCAAACTATGAAAGAATGATGAATCAGCTAAGGTCAATGAAATCTTGTATAGATCCATGATTGGAAAATTGTAATAGGTAGTACACAAAAAACTTGATATTGCATTAGTTGTGGGAGTAGTTGCTATATTCTTAGCTAACCCTAGAGAGAATCATTTGATGGTCGTGAGAAGGATAATGAGATACGTAAATGGAATAGAAGAGTATGGTTTATACTATAAGAAGAATGAAAAGTTTGAACTGAAAGATTACACTGATGCTAATTGGGCTGAAAATATTGATGACAAAAAGAGAACCAATGGAGGAGCATTCTTCTTAGGCAAAAGACTTGTTACATGGACAAGCAAGAAGCAGAGCTATACTTCATAATCTACCATTGAAGAAAAGTATGTTGCTGCTACTATCAATTGCACAAACATTGTATGGATCAAACAATTGCCAAAGGGAATGAAGGAATAAATCACTGAACTAGTGACACTTTATTGTGATAATATAAGTGATATAAACATATCAAAGAATCATGTCATGGATACAAAGACAAAGTGCATTGCAATAAAGTATCATTATGTAAGGGGGTTGGTTTAAGACAAAGAGGTGAAGATGGAATATATCAACACAGAGCAACAAATTACTGATATCTTCACCAAAGCATTACCTAAGGATTCTTATGAGTATCTAAGAGGTAAATTAGGGGTGATACCCCTATCAAAGGCTATATAAAAGATAGAGGGATTATCCTGCACCAAAAAAATTGACATTCATTTCATACAAATTGATGCATTGGAACTTACCCTAGAACATTATCTAAAGTAATTATAGAGCTAAAATTTCAAAATATTCACAAGCAAGGTGATAGAGGAAGAAAATTGCAGAGCCTACAAAAGTCTATGTTTGCATATACTAAGATGTCAAGTGTTGAAGTACATGTCTTTGGCATTATTATCAAAGAGGGAGAATGTTCAAGAAAATGATCAAGTGCATATTGATTAAGAGGGATATGATCAAAGTAGAAGATCAAATTATAGGGAGAAAGTACATTGGATGAAAGTATAGTACAAAAGAAGTTCAATAAAGTGAAGGTACATCATCAAAAGATCAGAAGGCTAGAAGTAGAACAACAAAAGAGGGAGATATTATGATATTCTACTAATCAATGACAAAAGAGAATCAAATAAGTGAGATTTTGTAACCCAAAAAGGATTTGTTGATAGAGGGAGAAGTTTCATTCACAGGCTTTCCTTTTGGTATTGCCTTACTATTTTAACCTGGTTAGTTCATCGTTTGTTTGACTGGTTGATTAGTTTGGTTTGCCATCAATGCCAAAGAGGGAGATTGTTGATACATAATTGAAAAGATCATTTGAGTTAGAAAATTTTTGTAAGAAGTATTTTCAATCTTTGTTTTGTCATTGATTTCAAACTTGCTATATGTTGGTAAGATAGTTGCTTATATGTTTCAAGCACTATTACTTAGTTGATTGATGAGGAGGATTTGATCAACAAGATGTACCAAAAGTACTTGGAGGAAAGGTTGAGTTATGATTATGTATTGAAGTGTAAGAATCAATTAAGATAGTGATGAAATAATGTATTGATGATCTACTTGGGGTTAAAAAATGATTGGCTACACTTAGAAAGTTTAGATGAAAAAAGGTTGAACAAAGTTCATTTTCTAAGCTTAACCAAGTTGATAGAAGGTGTTGAGTAAAGTTAGTGCAAGCTAAGCAAAAAGTTGGCCGGAACCAAGTGAAATTAAATTCTAGTGGATGCCAAGAAAACTAATAGGTGCTAAGCAAGTTAGTAAATGCCAAGTGATTTTTAGTATGTTCCAAGCACTAGTAAAATCTAGTTGATGTTGAGTGATTTTAAAGTAGATGCCAAGTAACATAGTATGTGCCAAGAATTAGTAAATTAACATAATCAGATTTCCACAATCCATTAGTATGTGAGCAATGTTTCTGGATTAGATTGTGTGAGTTTTTTTAGCATCAACGTTTCGGATCATACTACATGATCCATCATCAGGACAAGAGAACATCAGAATATGGAATGAGTAAATTGACAATGTTGAGCTACTGCATTATGAATAAGATTAAAGATTCGCCAAATAAAAGCCAAGAAGTTTGTTTTCATGGAACTTTTGAATCAGGAGGAAGATGATATTGATGAGCTAGAGGCACAGAATCTTATTTAAATTGTTTTGGAGGCAAATTCAAATGGATTCTAGGAGAAATTTCTAGAGAAGACAAGATATGGGGTAGATACATTGTATCCTACCTAATCCATCCAAAACCAAAATTTTTGTGATGGATAATGAGCATGGAAAAGAGTTCTAATTCCCTATATCTAGGGATGCATAGTCATGAACCAAGGTTAGTAAGAGGCAAGAGAATTTTTGGATGTGAAAATTTGACAAGGTGAAGGAAGAAGGGATTGCTTCATTAAGTGACCCAAGAGGAGAAGTATACAATGATGAGCTATGTAAGAATGCTTATTGAAGATGAATGCTTGAAGGGTGAACAAGCTATCAGAACTGCAAAGATTTCAAGCCAAGTAGAGTTGAGGACTGAATAGCGATTTGTAATCTACAAGTAAGGTTATAAGTTATATTAGATCAAACTCTAATGTTACTCTTTGACAATTATATTAGATTAGGGTAAATCCTTTGGAGAAAGGTTGACTTAGAAGTCATTATAAAATCCTTGAATAGGGTGGCATTCCAAGTGAATGGCCTAAAGTCCTCTAATAAGGCTCACTTTTAATAGGGTGACTAAAATCCCTTAACTGAGTCACATTTAGTAGTGTGTTGTAACCTTTAATAGGTTTGGCCTTTAACAGGGCATTACTTTGGAAGAGTGAGAAATGAGTAGCATGTTACTGGTGGTTTTTCTCAAATTGGGTTTCCATGTTAAGTCATTGTGTCATGTGTACTAATGGATGTTTTGTGTTTTATGCTTTACATTTCTACATATTTAATGACAACATATCAGTTTTGGTTTACGCACAATGAATACATGCATGGTTAAGAAAGTTTTATGGGTTCATTGAATTGTGAAATTTTTATTTGGGCATCTACACCTTGAATAACTGATTCACCTCCCCTCTCATTTATTCCAAAGAATTCCAATAGTTCTTTCCAAGCTCACTTAGGCATTAAATGTAGATCCTTTGTTAACCAAGTTTACTTGGTTACCAAAGGAAAGCTCAAATGGATCCTATGTCAACTAAGTTGGGTTAGTTAATGAAGAGTTTCTTTGAATTGACTGAGTACTCAATTCTATATTAGCCAATTGAAACCATATTGAGTCTAATAGATTTTTTCTCTAATGCTCGCCAAATTAAGGGAAGAAAATTATTTGGTTAAAAGTATATTCAAGATGACTTGACAAGATTATTCATATATTGGATGGATATCTACAAGAGGATATAGTATCTAAGTTAACCAAGCTAAAAAGAACATTCTCATCAAGCAGGATCAAGTAATCAAGCCAAAATAGAGATATGAAATTAGAAAAGATAGTTGCACCAACAATTAGGTCAAGTCATTGTTACTCTCTAGTAATTGTACAGTAGTGAACCAAATCTCCTAACAAAGTCATCCTAATAGTTATTAGGAAATCCTCTAACAAGGTGGCATTTCTAGATTGAAGTGTCTGTTGTCCTCTAACAAGGCTACTCCGAATAGGGTGAATTAAGTTCTCTAATAGGTTCACACCTAAAAATGTATTTTATAACCTTTAATAGGGTTGGGTCCTCATAGGGCTCACATTAGAAGAGTGAAAAATAGCAACTAGTTGCAATTGGTTTATTTTCTAAATTAGGTTTCAACATTAAATCATGGTGTCTCTTGTCTTGATGTTTTTTCCTTTCTGTTTTAGAAATGAAGTTAATAAAGGTTAATCACATTAATATCTTAAGATATCTATTCTGAATGAGTGACAATAATATATTTATTTTTAACTGAGTTACAATAAGTTATTGGTTTTAGATTGTGTTGACATCTTAAAGGGACTTTTGGATTTTCTTTTGTAGTAACTGATGCACCCCTCCCTTGTTAGTTACTCCTTTCCATTTCCAACAAATCTCCCCTTCATCTGATGACTCCCACATAGGGGAATTTCCATGAAGGGGAGAGTTGGGTTTATACAAAGACCCTTGTAAATGGTATTTTCATGAAGGAAAAAGGTATCTTCACATGAAGACCCACAAGCACCACTAAAAAAATTCATCCTTTTGTTCTTCATGAAAAAAAAGGTTGAAACCATTTTAGTGGGCTAACCCAATTTATATATATATATATATATATATGTAAATCCTACAACATTTGTTCATGCTCATTAAGATTCTCCTTGGCCTAAATATAAACCTATTATTATTATAGAAGAGGTAGAAATAGTCTAACAAAGCTTTCAAAATATATCTTGAACTACACATAACAACTTACTAAAGCAGTTAGGATGAGTAAAAACTTATCATACAACAACTCAACTATGATGTCATATCTCACACATATAACACTTATAACAAAATTACAATAATAATATTCTTCCAACTTATCAACCTTCTCTTCCACCACCACTTCACCAATGCATAAGCCTAGGAATAAATGTAATGCCATAAACTATAACCCATTATAATTTTAAACTCCTTTGTAGATTCTTCCTATTTTGTTCCTATCCTATATTTTTTTTGAGTCTATTTTTCTTCTATTCCAAACTAACATCATACATTGATGGAGTTAGTTGATGTAATATGCTTGGATAATACACTTGGAAGCCTTATAATATTTTTTATATTTCTCATTAAATTGTATATCATAGTGTCATATTCCTTTTGGGACATGAAATGTCACACAATAGGCTTCAAAAATCACACTTTTTTTTTTAATGTATTAGAGTGTTGGTTCTCTCAGTTTGAGGTTATCCTTAATATTTAATCTTGACTATTGTAATTTAACCAAAATTTGATCATATAATGATAATATGATATATAAGAAATCCATACTAATTCATTTGATCCTCTAAAAATTAAATGTTTCAACTTAAAGAATGTGTATCACTTTATTTATGGAAAGATCTAAGGATAAGGTAAAGTAAGCTACAATAAGATTTCTTTTTGTATATTTTGATGATAGAGTCTATTATGATTTGTCATATTATTTCATAAATACTAAGAGCTCAATGGGCCCTTGGTCTACTGGTGAAGTTGAATGGCTCACAAAGAGCCCACCAAGGATAAAGTCTTGCTAAGTGTAAGGCTCCAACATCATAAGGGATGAGGTCGAGATCATGCCCTTGGTGATTTTGATAGTGTGGATGTCCCTTAGTCTATGGCTCTAAGTGGAAGAGGTTTTAGGCATGAGTGGGCTCATATCAAGTTCCTAACAAGTTTATGTGGTGGCCTTCACTGGTTGGTAGCTCATAGGCTTTGTACCTCATTGGGTTGCCTTGCAAGTATGAACCCTCCATCAAAAAAAAAAAACTAAGAGGGCTTATCTCAATAGTATTGCACACATGCATTATCAATCTAAACTAATAATCTTATCAATCTAACATTTCCTTGTAGATTTAGTATCTACGATTTGCAAATAAGCTTTCTTTCTAATTGAACACAAATGTAGTGTAGATTGTTACACACAAATGGTTAGAAGTTTATGAAAAAATATTATATTAAAGACCATGTTCTAAATTATTGGTGTATAGGTTATAGATCTAACAACATATATTTGTAGATTTTTAAAGGGTAGAGTGAGAAACATAGTTTTAAAATTTTAATATGAAAATCCATAGACTGTGTCAATTAGGTCACCTACATAATATATTTAATTTCTTGAAATAGTCCATACTTTAATACATCCTCAGGGATGATAGTTTTTAACCTATGGTGAAGGGTATTTTTTGTCCTAATGAGGTCGATCTCTTCAACATTTTATTGTCCAATTATATTTATATCATCCTTGAGAAAAATGAAACAAAATCTTGTGAAGAAACTAGAATAATTCTATAAAGATTTAATAAGAAAGGTATTTCCTCATATGTCTATAATTTTGGGTTGGCAACAAATACTATCGAGCATTTGTTTGAAATTTTTGATTTCATCGGGGAAACTAACCATTTGGTTAGATAACTTGTTATATTGTTCTTAGTAGACCCCAATCTCAAGAAAATGTGAGAATGGATAAAATAGAAACTAAATCATGAACTTGAAAAGTGGAATAAATAACACCTATTTTTAGCTAGGAGATTTTGAGTGCATCAAAAATTTATTTCATCTTATATCATATATTATGCCTCCACTTGACTCTTCAACAAAGCCCAACTCAATTGTATGCAAGAACATATAAAGGACTTTCTATATTCTAATGGTAAAGGATTCACGAAGGTAGATGTAGTTAAATGGGTGTAGTATAAAATGAGAGGACATTTGGGTAGACATAAGGATTTAATGAATTAGGGTATTATAGTAGTTAAATGGATAACTAGGGCCACTAATAGAAAGGATTCCTTGAAATTATTGATCAGAAGTAAGATTTCCAAGGCTACCCTATCGAAAGATCCTAGTTTGAAAGGAATACACATTAATGAAATTATGGGTTGGAAAGATGACATTATTGTTGTAGGATTTTATGAATTTAAATTAATTTGGAACTATTTAGATAAACTAACATACCTTGTAGGTACCAATGTGTAATTGATGAATAGAATAAGATGTATAGTGAGAAATCCTTGTAGTGGAATCTCCTTCACTAGTAGAAACCTCGTGCCCTCCTATAATGGTGCTCCATCTATAATAGGATAAAAAGTGGACTAAATGTTTTTTAAATACCATTATAGATTTCATTGTGAGTGGCTAGTAGGAATTCACTGACTTAGTCAATGAATTATATTTTTTTTGAGATTGCATGTGAAAATATTAAGCCACCCAATTTGTATAGTAGTCTTGTAACTAGGATAGCCTTCCTAATTTAGATACATAGAACCTTGTTTCCTTTTAAAAAACACAAAGTCATCTATAAACTTGTCATTGATAATCATGAATTACTGACCTTATCAATGGTGCATGGAGGTTGCCCCTTAATTTTTCTTCTTAGTCAAAGAAATTTTTTGAATTGTGTTCTAAATTGATTGAACTTGAGATCCTCTATCCCATGCATACACATTCACACATAAGCATGCACACACACACACACACACACACACACACACACACACACACACACACACACACACACACAAGCTAATATTTGTTTATTAAATTTAATAAAATAAAAAGTCTCAAGGTGGCCTATAAAATTAGTCCAAAGTTCTTTGGTCAATAAGTGTAGAAGAAATGTTCTCCTCAAATCAATATCTTCTTGAGAGGAGGATACATAAAACCACGATCATGTCCTCTATAGTATCTATCTTTGGATATCAGAATGGAAAAGAAAGAATTATATCCATAAATAGCTAAATTATAAACATGAGAAATAATCAACGAGCCCTTATAGTAAAAGTGCTACAACTAGTTATCAAATTTAGTGGAGAAGGTGATCTATGTATGAAGAATCTTGGTTTTCTCCACAATCATGCATAATCTTTAATATAATAATCACTTCTTAAAATAAGTAATATCACCTATTGTATTATAATATCTAAAATAAGTTGAAATTATATTGACAAAATTTTTATTTTATAACTACATAGAGAGTCCAGAAAATGAAACCTTGATAGAAAGCAACACATTTTCTTTCTGTGAGCTAAACCTAGGAGACCAACTTTAGTAGACCAAACAATTTAAACCCATAAGCCAAGGCCCTTCATATAGAATCCTTGAATATTTCTCTTGGAAAAAAAAGGATAAAAATAGAGAATTTTTTTGCATAGAAGAAATATTTACCTTAGTAAACATTTCAAAAATTGATGGATCTATTTTATAATTATATTAGTATTCATAATCTAAAGTTAAACTCTAGAGAAAGAACTCCTATGCCAATCATTTGAATCAAGAAGAAGGGAGTCAAGAGAATCAAAGTAGACTTAAGCATCTTCCCTAATCATATGGTCACTACTTGAAAAAAAAAACTAAAATAGAGCCTCATCAAGTAAGGCTATAGGGGATAGGAATATAGGAAAACCATAGGACCAAAGTTATAAATCAATGTAGAAGATTATAAAATAAAAGATCTTCATAAATAATTCAAACTTTTAAAAGGAAGCTCCTAATAAAGTAAGGCTATAAGGGATGTGAGAACATTATAAATAATGTATCAACCAATGTAGAACCTTTTGAGAAATAGAGCTTGAATTAGATTTCAAGATATCCAAGTTTATAACCATGCAAAAGATTTGTTAGTATCATTTCTAACCTTTATAATTGAATAGGAAGAAAATAGGTTTCCTTTCTTAACCTTGATTTCCAAAAGGAATGATTCAAATTGATTATGCACAAGAAAGTGATCAATGTAGAAATGGATCATGTAATAGGGAATAGGGAGAAAAGAGGTGTTATGGTCTTTCTATTTTGAGGAATACAGGCTTAAGTGTTGAAATAGATAAAAGAAAAATACTAACCTTGAATCTAGAAAGTTCTATTTTCTTATGTCTATGTACACTTTTAGGGAATTCTACAACTTGTTCTAGACTAGAAATGTTGAGATGAAGAAAACTTAGAAATCTTTTGTCTTTTTGAAGGGAGGTCAACCTTTACCCTGATAGTGGGGCACAATCTTACCTCGACGCACAATTGTACCCTAAAATTTCAACCTTGACCTGCACTACTACAATGGAATTTTTGTTCATGTATCTCACAAGTTCAATGTAAAACTATTAGGATAAAACCACAGACAGAAATAAAAAACTACATGAAAATATAACCAATAATAGAAAAATAATAGATCACACAAAAATGAACACAAGGCACCAAGATTTAACGTGGTTCACCCAATCCCTGGGCTATGTCCACCAAACAACAAGTTTGATCTTATTACAATCCAATAATTACAACCTGATTACAATCTGTAATCCCTTATTTCTCAATACTGCTGCAAGAAGCAATTTTGCATCACACTCTATAACAATCCCTAACTCTAAGCTCTTTTATACAAGTATTAAACTACTTTAGAGTTATAACATGTTGGCCTGAATCTACAAATGGCGAATCTATAAATCTCGATAAAATAGGGCCCAAAATATGAAGTATGTATAGTACTTTCTTGAACAGTCACCACAATCTAACAATCTCCCACTTGGGGACTGATCAAGCTCCACACTAAACAATCTCCTACTTGGAGACTAATCTTGTAGCAATATCACTAGCACATGGGGCTCCCACTAGATCAAACCACCCTGGACTCTACTATTTTTTTAATTTATGTTTAGTCTACAAGACCAACAGAAGCTAAAGAGGAGTTTAGCTTCTCTCTTGTTACAACTTTTGTCAACATATCTACTGGATTGACATTTGTATGTATCTTCTCCAGCTTTAGCTATCCATCCTCAAAAACTGACTGAATGAAATGGTACTGCAACTATATATTTTTGGTCTTAGAATGTAGAGCTGAATTCTTTGCAAGATGAATGGAACTCTGACTATCTGTGAACAAATAATTATCCTTCTTAGGATGTCCCAATTCTTCCAAGAAGAACTGAAGCCATATCATCTCCTTGGCTACCTCTGTAGTAGCAACATACTCTACCTCTGTAGTGGATAGAGCATTAATCCTCTGTAACCTAGAAACCCAGCTCATGGTTGCCCCACCAACAATAAAGACATAACCTATAGTGCTCCGCCTGGTATCAATATCCCCTGCTAAATCTGAGTCAACATAGCCTTGTAAATTAGTAGTAGAGGCCCCAAAGTGTAAACACTTATTGGACGTTGCTCTCAAATATCTGAGAATCCACTTGACAACATTCCAATGCTCAAATCTTGGATGACTCATATACCTACTAACGACTCACACTAAATGGGCAATATTTGGCCTAGTGCATACCATAGCATGCATCAAGATTCCTACAACTGAAGCATAGGGTACCTTGGACATCTTATACTCCTCTTCATGTGTCTTAGGATGCATCTCCTTAGTCAATTTCAAACGACCAAGTAAAGGTGTGCTAACAAATTTAGTATTCTCCATAGAGAAACATTGCAACACCTTCTCAACATAATCAGCTTGAGATAGTGTCAATGTTCTATTCTTCCTATCTTTGCAAATCTTCATACCAAGGATTTCTTTTGCTGCCCCCAAATCCTTCATAGCAAATGCATGTGCTAATTGGCATTTCAATGGCTTAATATGATCCATGTTAGACCCAACTACAAGCATATCATCAACATATAAACATAAAATAATGTAGCTATCATCATCCAACCTCTTAAAATAAACACAATAATCTAAATGACACCTGTTATAGCCATGTTCATGCATAAACCTGTCAAATTTCAGATACCATTGCCGAGGTGCTTGCTTCAAGCCATATAAACTTTTCTTCAATTTGCACACTAAGTTCTCCTTACCTTTGACCTCAGATCCCCATGGTTGAGCCATATATATTTCTTCATTAAAGTCACCATGAAGGAAGGTTGTTTTAACATCCAACTGCTCTAAATGCAAATCTTCAATAGCCACAAGACTTAAAATAGTAAAAATATAAGTCATTTTAACAACAAGACAAAATATCTCATCAAAATCAATTCCTTTTTGCTATGCAAATCTTTTTACAACTAACCTAGCTTTAAATATTTTCTTACCTCCTTCCTCTTCTTTCAACCTATAAATCGACTTATTCTGTAAAGCCTTTTTACCTGCAGGCAACTTGCACAAATCCCATGTCTTATTCTTCAGCAAAGAGTCCATTTCATGTTTCATTGCAGACTCCCACTAAATCTTATTATCCACCTGCAAAACTTCATCATAACTTTCAGGTTCACCAGCATCAGTAAGTAAAATAAAATACAAAGAGGGGGAAAATCTTTGTGGAGGTCTAATTTGCCTCATTGACCATCTAACATTCCCTATTGTGTGTGGTATTTGTTGTTGTAGTTGTTGCACATCATGAGGAATGGCTGGAACATTAGCTTTTGGAGTATCATCTAGCACTACATAATCATATTCTTTCTTCTCATGTTGCTGAAATAGATATTTTTACAACACTTTCTCATTGAATATGACATCTTGGCTTCTTACAATTTTATGATTTTCAAAATCCCAAAGCCTATAACCAAATTCATTAATGCCATATCCAACAAAGACACGTTTCTTTGATTTAGCTTCTAGCTTGGTTCTATTTTTGGAGTCTATATGAGAAAAATCTTCACAACCGGAGGTCTTGAGAAAAGAATAACTCACCTTCTTACAAGTCCATGCCTCCTCTAGAATACCATAGCCCAAAGGAGTAGAGGGACCTCTATTAATCAAATATACTATAGTATTGACAACCTCCACCCACATGTGTAAGGGCAACCCAGCATGTAACCTAATGCTCCTTGTGTGCTCCATTGTAGTCCTGTTCATGCGCTCAGCCACTCCATTTTCCTATGGAGTCTTTGGAACAATTTTTTGTCTATGAATACCATTAGTGGAGCAATAATCTTCAAATTCATGACTGCAATACTCACCAACATTATCAGATCCGAGACATTTTAATTCTTACCAATCTCATTTTCAACCAAGAATTTCCATTTCTTAAAAGTTTGAAATACATTATATTTCATTCTAAGGAAATAAAACCATACTTTTCTAGTTGCATCATCAATAAATGTAACATAATAGTGAGAGCCACCAAGGGAAGATACCTGAGCTGGTCCCCATACATCTGTATGCACAAGCTCTAATTTCTCCTTTTTGTTTTCCTTCCCAGTTTTACAAAAGTCACTCTCTTTTTTTTTCCATACATAACTTTCATAGAAATCCATATTAACGCATTTCAGACCTGGTAAAACTTTCTTTGAATAAAGTACTTTCATACCTTTCTCACTCATGTGCCCAAGTGTGTTGTGCCACAACGTTGTATCAGAATCTATAGTAGCTATTTGTTCTCCCTGCTCAACTATAGCAATTGTTCATGAACATTCATTTTTATCTTAAACAATCAAAGTAGAAGGACCTATACAAAGATATAAGGTGTCTACTTTCACACCTTTTGCTACTACAAGGGAACTTTTTGAAACCTTCCAATTTTTATCATTAAAAGTAACTACACAACCCTCATCACCGAGTTGCCCTGCCAAAATTAAATTCCTACTTAGCCTTGGAACATGTCTTACCTCATGTAGTAGCCAATGATTCCCATTCTGCAACTTAATCTTAATTTTTCCCTTTCCAAAAATTTGGCAGGGTTCATTATCCCCCAAATAAACAAGCCCAAAATCCCCTTGGACATAATCAATGAAATAACCTCTATGAGGTGTAGCGTGGAATGAAGCACCAAAATCTAAAACCCATGAATCATCAACACTTTCTAAAGATAGAAGCAAAGCATCCTCTTCGGATTTGTTACTTACCACATTTGCCTCCTTGTCTCCATCTAATTTATCTCCTTCATTTTTCTTTTGATTCCAACAATCTTTCTTTTTATGACCTAGTTTCCAATAGTAACAGCAATCATTAAGTCCTCTCGATTGAGACCTCTTCCCCTTTGACTTTCCTCTTGATTTTCAATGATTTCCAGAGTTATTTCCTCTTTCAGTTGTTTTGCCCTTGCTTTTTGCATTCAAAGAACTTCCTGATGTAGATCCACCTAAGGATTTCCTATGAGTTTCCTCACTCAAAAAAACATCGATCACATCATCATATTTTAGGGTACTAGATCTAGGAATAGAATTACTCACTGCCATTACCAAGCCGTTCCAGCTTTCAGGCAAAGAACACAAAATCAAGAGAGCCCTAATTTCGTCATCAAAATTTATACCCACAGAAGATAACTGACTAGTAATAGTATTAAACTCATTTAAATGATCTACAATAGATCCACCTTCTACCATTTTCATATTAAATAAATGGTTCATGAGAAATACCTTGTTTGAAGTGAACGGATTTTCATACAGTGTCGCTAGGGTTTTTATCAACTCTTTTGTTGTCTTTTCTTTTGTAATATTAAATGCCACCGATGGTGCGAAGCATAACTGAATGTTTTTGAGTGCCTTTCTATCAAAAAGATCCCATTCAAAATCTAACATAGATCCCTGATTCTTGCCTTTGCCTTCCAATGGCTTCCATAAATCCTTCTAATAAAGATAGTCTTCCATTTGCATCTTCCATAAATGGAAGTTCTGCCCATTAAACCTGTTAACCCTCAGCTTACCCTCATCTGCCATCTCTCCCACTCAACCGTGAGACTCCCACTTAATCGTGAGACTTTCTTGGAGAGGATAACTGAAAGACAACCTCACTTTGATACCACTTGTTAGGATAAAACCACAGACAAAAATAAAAAACTACATTCAAATATAACCAATAACAGAAAAATAATAGATCACATAGAAATGAACACAAGGCACTAAGATTTAATGTGGTTTACACAATCCTTGGGCTACATCCACCAAAAAGCAAGTCCAATCTTATTACAATCCAGTAATTACAACCTAATTAAAATCTATAATCCCTTATAGCTCAATACTGCTACAAGAAGCAATTTCACATCACACTCTATAACAATCCCTAACCCTAAGCCCTTTTATACAAGTATTAAACCACTTTAGGGTTATAACATGTCAGCCCAAATCTACAAATGGTGAATCTATGAATCTTGATAAAATAGAGCCCAAAATATGAAGTATGTACAGTACTTTCCTAATCAGTCACCACAATCTAACAAAAAGGTATCCAAATCTTCTCTCCAATTCATTGTTACACACCTGTATCTATAATAAAAAATGTTTGTTTGTTTGTATGGGAGGATTTCCTTGGTCAAACCCTAGTTTGGAATCAACCTTCAAATGTTAATGAAATTGCAATATGCATCACCAAAGTAAATGGAGCTATTTACCTTACTTAGATTGAAATCCTTGTGAAGGATTTTAATCCTTGAATCGACAATTACAGATGCTCCAAATGAATGTAGGATGTCTCAAATAAATGGCATAATATTGAATGTATCTTTGCATAGATGAATGATTTAATGAATGTGGATGGAGAAATCCTCAACAAGAGGGCTCCATAGAGATTGAACTCTTCAATAGCTAACAATGGATCTACTTGATGAATTGGATACTTGAATGCTTCAATGCTTAAATGCTCAAATGCTAGTAGATCTTCACTTCATATAATAATGAATGCACTTCAAAGAGGGTATCTCCTACTTCATAGAATGTAGATAGTAATTAATAATTTTGTTCATAGATAATGGATATCAAAATGATAGAAGAAGACTTCCTTATATATAGAGATGTAGGACACTAAATCCTAGAGAAGGCTAACATAGTAGAATTAAATCCCATTTAATCTTAACCCACAAGAATGTACCTAGATTAAATATAATTTAAGAGTCTACCATTTTGAAACCCAAAATAGCTAACCAAAAAGTGATAAAAGAAACTTTTCGAAGCCTGAGATCCCACAACTTTCAAAAATTGAAAAATGAACCTAGGGTCAGGAACAAGATGACTATGCCCTAGGTCAATGTTGATTTTGTCCTTGACCTAGGTTAGGGTTGAGGTTGACCTTGACCTAAAAGGTCAAACTTGATCCAAAAGTCAAAGTTCTTAGTTTGACAAAGCAAGTAGTCATATATAAGCTAGAGAGAGAGAGAGAGAGAGAGAGAGAGAGAGAGAGAGAGAGAGAGAGAGAGAGAGAGATGGAATAGGTAGAAAATGGCAAGATCCATGCAAAGACCCATTCAAGGTGCTTGACATGACCCCTGACTACTTACTTGGAGGGATAAACATAGTTAGCACAGAAGTGCTTCCATTTTAAGATGATAAATTTAGCACCCACTTTAGCAAGAGTATGAACTTAATGAAAACTCTTGGTAAAGTAGATCATAATGAAATTATAATCTTATTAAAATCAAAGGAACAAAAAGATCCTCAAGCCCCTAGAGACCTAAGTCTTCATCAAATCTAAGATCACAATAAGAGAGACATCTCTATAAAAAGAGAAAAATGAAAAAGATTGTGATTATCTCACCCAATGAAAACTTATATCTCACTATGAACCACACAAGGAAACCATGTAGCTAGAAAGATAGAGTTGAGTTGCCTAGTGAATGTGACTACTCACTAGTCAACCCATAATGAATTCACCCTAAAGAATATACTATTCTATAAGAGTATATATATATGTATTGAAACTTGTGTGTGTGTGCAATAGGTGAGCATAGCATATGCCCCTATGTTAAAGTCATTGCTAACACTTTAACAGGAGCAATGGCTTTGATAAAAACATAAACAACTCTACTAATTACTTTTCCACTATGAGATGCCCTTAAACAAAGACAACTCAAGGGAAAAAGTAGATAAACTTACAAAGAACATAGAAGGAATCTACCTATTGTGGGGTCAGTATGATCATAAGATTATATATATATATGATATTGTTGCAAATGAATTGACACCATTCAGAAAATAAAGTATAACTACAATCACAAAGGAGAAAAGATCATATATGAAAAACAAAGAAGAATCTTTTTGGACCCTGACGTGGAGACCAAAAAGAATCAGTGCTACCAAGTCACGAATCCAAGCATATTACACAAGGAAACATGTATGAACACTAGCACAAGTAAAACATAACATTAAACAACTTATGGAAGAATAGAGATACATATAGAGGAATATTACAATAGATTTGTTTATGTTATCATCTTGCACCAATAGAGCAACAAAGATCAAATAAAATAATCTGACAAAATTTAGTAAGCATATCATAGGAGAAATACAATACAAAAAATAAACACACATCAAAGGCTTCCATAAAGGACTAGCCAATCAACCATGCCACCTATTGTCCCCATCTCATTGTATATCATTTAGGGAAGGTGGGTAACTCACAAGAGGTACTATATCCAACAAAGTAGGAATGATAGCTAGTTCCAAACAAGGATCCTCTATAGAATCACAATGTTCAATACTAAGTGTAAGTGTTATTTATGAGGAAAGCATATTAGGTAAATCAATGTCAATGTCAATAGTTTCATATTCATCATTAACATCATCAACATCATCAAGAGTATCTTCTTCATCTATATTAATCAAAATAGGATCTAAGATATGAATAGAACCATTAGAATCATGCATCTAAATATCATTATTAACAAAAAATTCTTCTAATACATCATTTATATCTGTATCCAAAGAGGATAAATATTTTTGAAGAACAAAATTACAAGCTTTACCTTGAGCATGACACTTTTTATGATGTTCATTAGCAGATCAATTATGTTTTGCTAGGTTACTTGAAATTTGTTGAGAACTAGGAGGAACAACTATGTGATCCTCCACAAAATCTATAGGAGGATTAATAGGAGATTGAAAAGCAACAAGAGGAGCTTAATTAATAGATGTAGAAGCCATAGATAAAGGGGGTATGGAAGGTGTAGGAAAAAAAACACAGTTAAGATCCATATGAGGTAAAATTAACTCATGAATCTTACAATTCTTATAGGCCTGGTCTGAGCAGAGGTAAAAAAGGACATAAATTAGGGAATGAAGGCCAAAAGAAGTTAATCATAGCAAAAACCCTAGGCCTAGAGGTATGTTATAAACTACGATTAACCTTCTTCACTTTATCATTATAAACAAACTTAAGACATTTATGAATAGGTGAAGCAACAACATGCATGGCATTTAACCATGGTAAACCAAGCTTAACTTGAAACTAATAAGAAGTAGGAATAACAACAAAGGTAGTGTTCACCATTTTTTCACAAAGTTCAACTGGTGAATCAATAGAACCAAATGATGGATAAAGAAAACCATCACAAGTTTGAATCCACACATCTAATGTATCATAAAAATCATGTTACAGAATTTTCATCAAAAGGTTTTCTTTTGAAAACACATTAACTATGGAGGTAAAATCAACAAGACAACAATGAGTGTGTATCTCAACAATATTAGGATAACTATAAAAGGGGACCATCAAGAGCTTTAATAGTCTTAGAATCATCAAAGGTAATCAAAAGTTCCCAAGGTCATTTTCTCTTAGGTTGTTGTCAAGTTTTAGGTTAAGGCTTCAACTTAGGCTTAGTTTTTAGTTGATATAAACCTAAAACTTGAGATTGAAGAAAAGGTTGAGATTGAGGTGGAGATACACATTGAACCACATGCTCCAATTGATTAACCACATGATTAAGATCATCCATCTTTGAATCATACATAATATCCATAGAAGATGGGTGAGTAATAGTATTAGTATCATGTGTAGGTAATGGATTCATATAGATTTGTAGATTTTGATTTGTTGGAGGAAAAAAATTATTCCCACTACCATCAAAATTATCAACATATAAAGCCCTAGAATTAATTAAGTCTTGAATTTTATATTTTAAAGAATAACTTTTTTCATTATCATGACCATTCTGATGATGATATTGACAAAAAGATTTCAAATCAAAAGATTTAGATGCCATTATATTAGGTAAAAGAGGTTTAATAGGAAGTAATGTTATCATATTAGTAGTTAACAAAATATTCATAATAGAATTTATAGATTCATAGAGAGGATTAAAGGTACAATTCAGTTGAAAAGTAGTAGCCATAGAAGTGGCATTGTGAGATGCAACAAAAACTTGATCAACAACTACATTTGATTTTTTATTTATCTTGACATAGTTGTTGAATTTTTGAACTTTATTTGGATTAGGAGAAGCATCACTTTTATCAACAAGAATAGGAGCCATTGAACTGGTGCTCTCAAATTGACTCACTTGTAATTGATAAAGATGAAGCATTGCACAAAGTTGTTGAAAAGAAGTAAATTTAGTAAGAAAAATCTTATAGAATAATATCCTCTTGTAAATTTGAAACAATAATATATTGAATATCAATATCAAGAACATGATAGGAAATTTGGGCATGAAAATGCTTAAATCTACCAATAAATTGAGTAAATTTTTCTATAGAATTTGGTTTACAATGCATCAAATCAGTCAAAGACACTTGTAGGTGAATGTTTTATTGAAATTGTTGAATAAAAACATTGTAAAGTTGAGGAAATGAATTATGCTCATGATCATAGGATTTTAGCTATATTGTTTGCTTGAACTAGAGGAACACTAGGAACTATAGTTGGCATAGGAGTATAATACTTGTAAAAGAAACAATATGATAAGAAGGTTGTGATGTAGAAAAGGACACAAGAGGAACACTCATAGGGATAGAGGAAACTGTTGCATCCACTAAAGAAGGAGTATAAATAGGTACCTTTGGAACAGGAATAGAAGAAGGTTCTACACAAGTGATAGAAGGAAACAACCCAAATTCTTGAGCTTCTTGAGCTAAAGGTTTAACATTGGAATGCACAAGGTGAGTAATACCACGCAAAATATTAACACCTTGGTCACTACCATGAAGAACTTTCTTAGGAGCCTCAATAGCTTGAATATAATCTTGATTATGGTTTTCTTAAAGAAGCCAATTACTCATTTTGTAAAGTTTACTTGAAAGTTTTTAGACTTGTTTAGGAGGAACTCTTAAAGCATCATCCTCATCATGAGATGATTGAGAAGTGTTTTTCTCTATAAAAGGATTAGAATCAAGAAGAATCAAAGTCTCATTTGGATTCCTAAGGAAAGGAGAAGAAGACTTAGGCTCAAAGGTACCGATAAGTTTACAACTGTGTCTAACCCTAATGTTAGAAGTAGGACTAGAAGAACTATAAAGCTCATAAACCAATGCAATGTAAATGAACTATACTAAGAAAACATAACGCATAAATTTTACTTTTTTTTTGAAAGAAATTTTGCAATTTTTTTTTTTTGAATTAAAATGCAAGGGCATAAACTAGATCTAATCTTAATACAAGAAAACACCTAAAAAATATAAAATGAAATATAACATTGCTAAACACAATAGGGCATCTAATTCCACAATAGAAAAGAGGGTAAGTGTGTCGGGCTCATCAAAATGAATAGAAAGAAAATATGTTTCCTTTCTTAACCCTAATTTCCAAAAGGAATGATCCAAATTAATTAAGAACAAGAAAGTGATCAATGCAGAAATGGATCATGTAATGGAAAATAGGGAGAAAAGAGGTGTTATGGTCATTCTATTTTGAGGAGTATGGGCTTAAAAAACTTGAAATAGATAAAAGAAAAAATACTAACCTTGTATCTATAAAGTGTTGTTTTCTCATGTTTGTGTATGATTTTAGAGAGTTTTGCAACCTATTTTGGACTAGAAATGTCGAGACAGAGAAAACCCATTAATTTTTTGTTTGTTTGGAGGGAGGTTGACCTTGATCCTAAGAGTGTGGCACAATATTACCCTAGGGCACAATTGCACCCCAAAAAGTCATCCTTGACCTACATAGCTTTGACAAGATTTCTATTTGCAGATCTCAAAAGTTCAACAAAAAGGGTATCCAAATTTGCTCTCAAATTTGTTGTTCCACACCTATATGTGCAAGAAAAATGGTTTGCTTGTTTGGATATGGGGTTTTCCTTGGTCCAACCCTAGTTTCAAATCAACCTTAAAATGTAATTAAAATTGCACTATGCATAAACAAAGTAAATGGAACTATTCGCCTTGCTTATACTGATATCCTTGTGAAGGAATCAAATCCTTGAATCCACAATTACGAATGCTCCAAATGAATGTAGAAATGTATGTAGGATGACTCAAATTAATGGCATTAGATCTTCAAAACCAATTTGAATTTATGTTTTCATAGAAGAAGGCTTGAATGAATGTGGATGGATAATCTTCTACAAGAGGGCTCTATAGAAATTGAATCCTTCAATAGTTAACAATGGATCTCCTTAGTAAATTGGATGCTTGAACACTTGAATGCTTGAATTCTTCAATGCTAGTAGATGTTCAATTCGTAGAATAATGAATGCACTTCATAAAGAAGAGCTCCTAGTTCATAGAAATTAGATAGTAGATAATAACTTTGCTCATAGATAGTGGATGTCAAAATGAGGGAAGAAGCCTTCCTTATATAGAGATCTAGGGCACTAACTCCTAGAGAAGGCCGACATGGGAACATTAAATCCCATTTAACCTTAACCCATAGGAATGGACCTAAATTAAATGTAATTTAAGAGTAAGTGCAAGAAGTTGGGTCTCAATTTTGGGCAAAAAGTGGAAGTTTATTTCCTATTTTTGAAATTTCTTGTCAATTGATGTCAAAATTTGATGGATTTATAGATTGAATATAAAAAAAAAATTGTAATAAAAATTTTAGTGTTCGGAATCTAGTTTTTAAATATGTAATTTATTTGTATACCCGTATGACAGATTTTGTTTTTGGTATGGATCTTTAAAAGTACTTTTTCAAAATGTTTGTTTCAGGACCATACCACACTTGTGTATAGACAACATAATTTGTCAAAAATAAATGAATTTTTATAAATCCTTTTAAAGGGAGTTACCTAAGACACCTAATATTGATGATAATAATTTTCCTTAACTTTTTATTGAATAATTTTTTTTATTATTAATTATCAATGGGCTATAAAGGTAAATTTTAAAACCTCTCATGTATGGACACTATAATTTGATCAAAATTTCACTTTTTCAAAAACTCTTTTTAATAACCACAAAATAATTGTGTGTAGATTGATGACATATAAATTAATTTAAGAAATTTTATAAAATTAAAAAGTTATTAAAGTTTTAGTGAACTTCACTATTTTACATTAAGGTACACCTTTCGTCAAAAAATAATGCAAAAATAGTAAATAAAATTGTAGCACTATAAAATTTATATTTTTGAAATCAAGACAGTGACAGCTCTAATGGGCTTTTCTTTCATAAAATAAGTTGATGGAGAAGACCCTCTAAAAATTATGGCAAGGAATGAATTTCTTAGTTCAATGCCTTAGCCAAATCTTGAGAGGTGAAGGCATAGGCTTGGTCTCACTAAGCCTATCCCGAACCAAAATCTAAGGTAGGAGAAAAAAATCCTACTCCATGTTGTAAGAAACAAGCACCTATTATTTGAAATTCGAAAAATGGGTACCCAGTTTGAAAACATCATACCGGCATATAAAATCACCCCCAATTTTTTTTTTTGAATTTTTAGAAACGGGTATTCTTTTTTTTAAATTTGAGAAATGGGTACCTATTTTTTACTTTTTAAAAATGGGTACCCATTTCTAAAAAATATAATTTTTTTATGTTTTCAAAAATAGGTACATGTATTTTGAAAACAAAAAATGGGTATCTAATTTATAAAGAATGGGTACCCAAGCCTAAAACGAGTTACAAGTACCTCCTTTCTAAAAGAGCATGATCTCAATTTGTAGACTTCTGCAGAATTGAGGCCTAACTCCTTGCTTCTACCCTTAAGAGTCTTCCATTTTGAAACCTACAACAACCGAATTGGAAGAAGGAAAATAAACTTTTCAAAGCTCGAGATCCCAAAACTTTCAAAAATTAAAAAATGAACCTGGGGTTAGGGATGAGGTTGACCCTCACCTAGGTTTGGGTTGAGATCATCATTGACTTAGGTTGTTCTTGACCTAGAAGTCAAACTTCTCATTTTCATAGAGCAAATTCTCAGATATAGGTTGGAGAGAGAGAGAGAGAGAGAGAGAGAGAGAGAGAGAGAGAGAGAGAGAGAGAGAGAGAGAGAGACAGAGAGAGAATAGGGGGAAAACAGCTAGATCCATGCAAAGACCCATTCAAGGCACTTGACATGACCCCAAACTACTTAGTTGGAGGGCTAAATACTCTTAACACTGAAGTGCTTCCATTTTAAAATGATACAATAATATTGAAAATAAGGTTTGAATCCTTTTCATCTAAAGTAGTGTCCTAAAAGATCTTTTCATTATTAATTTCATCAGGCATAGGAGAAAAACCCTTAACTATGTAATTATGAAAACAGTTCTTTAGTAAATCAATAGCCTTCTAATTCAACAAAAAAAAAATGAATTAGGAAAAGTTAATTGAAACCCTCTTATGAGACAATCATTATCTAGGTCAAGGTCAATATCAAATTTTGCAGCAGGTAAGCCACCAACATGGCCACATAGAATGGTAGCATTTCCATATGCATAACTCTTTTTCCATATATCTTCGCCAATTCCCATCTTAGAGAATCCTTCATCTACATCATAATCCACTTCATCTTTATGCAAAACTCTTACACCACTCCAACCTCTCCAACCATTCCCTATGCTCATGTTCCCTTTTTTGCCTATGTTAACTCTCTATCTCTCACACCCAATGCTAACTCTTCTGTTATGTATAATCCCTCTCCATCCATACTCTCTTTTGTGTGCAATACTATTTCATTTGAATCTTCTCTTGCCAATTATCATTTCAAAAATATTTATTTCTAATCTCTTGTTAAACAAAAAAATGCTATTGATCTAATGTACTTTTATAGTAATGTGTGTAATCACATTTACAACTGTGGAGGATGCATTATTATTAATATATGTGCATATATAGAAAATATTATTAATTTTTAAAAATGTTAAATAGAACAATATTTGTAATATTTTAATTTTTTTAGAGGAATTTAAGGAACCTATTTCTTAAAAGGATAAATTATGAATAACTAAAGAGTTAGTTTCCACAAGTCAAAATCACACTAGTATCATTCTTAAACTGATTGTGTATGATTTGTTAGCATCAACATTTCAAATCATACTCCATAATCCATCATTATATTGCAAACTCAATCCACACTAAAATGATGAGTAAAAAAAAAATAGACATAGCATTAGAGAAAGACAAAAGAAAAAGATAAACCCAAATAAAAAAAAGCATTCGAATTTTCTAAGAATTCTTCTCCTCGACCATTTATATTTCTAAAGCAACGTATGAGCATACTCCAAAAGAAAGCATTCAAATTTTCTAAGAATTCTTCTCCTCGACTATTTATAATTCTCAAGCAAAGCATTGTAACTATTAAACAACAATACCACACTCAACATTACAGTTTTTCTATTTATTTTTTATTACTACATAACTCGTATGAAACTAAGTACGAGTAACATACCAACACATGTTAAAGCTTCTCGTCAATTGTTATCTTTGAATTATCAGACAAGTTACAACGAGTTCGATATGTAGCAAAACCACGCGTCATCGCACTATAAGGCGACGTAGAAATCAAGATTTTGCCAAGAAACTTTGTACCTACGTTTGTTTTGTACATACTGAAAAGTTCTTAGCGCTCGTCATGAATACCGCGTGGACTAGGACAGCTGTTGTGTGGACAATGACCAGAATCATCCAAGCTAGGGAGATACCTTCAATTATTTTCCTTTGTATCTCGTCTATAAATGAAGCTCTTTACCTTGCCTTGTTCTTCACAACTCATCATATCGTTACCTTCAACACTTCTACCTCAAGTTTCCTCTTTTTCGTACTTTTCATTTTGTTCGGTGAGGCCAAGAAGTGAGCAGATTGCATCAACAAATGGCTTTTGAAATGAGAGTTGTATTGGCCATTTGTTTCGCTATTTTCAGCTTGCAAAATATTCTGGTGATGGGTACGCATTTTTTCTCATTATAAATCTGTGAGATGAAATAGTTGTTGTCTGAATTCTCGTTTCTTCTTATAGGAATAATACATGAATTAGATTGTCTTGAGACTACTTTGAGCAGATTCATGATGAAAGACAATCTATAGTTTCTTTAGATCTAAAGAACTTAATGATCTTTACATCTCTGAAATCTGGCCTGCGCGTTTTTCATGAGTAGTCATGAGATCATAAATTAGGCCTCAATTTTGTAACAAGTGATTTCAAATGTCTGGATCTAAACTGTTATAAGTGTGGTTATCTTTGTATTAAAAGATCTACTTATCAATGTCTGATATAATCATTAGAAATATAATATTCGAAACATCCCAAATTGCAAATAATACACTGACCATCAAATGATGTTAATGGTAGCTTTTCATGATAGATCAATAAGCTTATGACTGAATAGATTAAATTTAGTTTATGTCCAAAAGCCATTAATGGTGATTTTGTGCAGGTGAAGGAGGTGTGGAATGTGAGAAGCTTCCTGTAGAGATGTGTGCTTTTTCTGTCTCATCATCTGGAGCTCGATGTGTACTCGAAAAGCAATATTCCTTTGTTCCCTCCACACAGACATCATCAGTCGAATACCAGTGCGGGGTAAATACGACCACCCTTAAACATCACACACTAATCCTTTTTTCTTTTTATTTTTAACATATGTTTATTTATTGAATAAGCGGGATGTGTGTAATCATATACCAGTCATCGGGCATAATGGCGGAGATGATGATGGAATGGATTGAGAGCGAGGAGTGTCTGCAAAGTTGTGGGTTGCAGAGACTGAGTGTGGGCATGTCGACTGACGGCCTTTCTGAATATTCCGATTTCACCTCTAAATTGTGCTCGGACAAGTGCCAAAGCAGTTGCCCTAACATTGTCAATCTCTACCTCAACTTAGCTGCAGGAGAAGGTATGTATGTGACCCATTTTTCATTATTCATCACTTCTTAGTAAACAGATAGATATACTTTTTTTTCATTGAGAGAGATTGTAATAAGAATTTAATGAATGCAGGAATATATTTACCTCACCTTTGCGAGGCTCACAAAACACGAAGCAGGAGAATGATGATGGAGAGTGTTGCAGCTGGGCCAACCGTGGAGAGCTTTTCCGCTGTTGGAGTTGCCCCTGCACCGTACTAGAACATATGCATAGCTTATTGCTAGTAATATTGTAGTTGAACAATGCTATCATTTCCATTGCCCGTAGATTATGTTGTTTATGGATTTAAAATTTCTCATAGCGTAGATCTAATAATGCGAGACGTTATAGCTATAAAGCGATTTAAGTTATTGAATTATTCTTAGCTGATTTATTAATAGAAACAGCGTTTCGATACGATTTGCAGAAGTATTGAGGGTTTTTTATTGATTTGTCTTATATTTGATTTTATATATGAATATTATTATTATCTCTCATGGTATTGACCGTATATACAAATGATATTAAGCTTGATACATCAGTTGAATGTCCTTTTGATTTGTTGCGAGGTTTATTTAGTTCATTTTTATCTTTAAGTTTTCTTTTTGATTTAGTAATTTGGGATTGACTATCTATCTTCGTTAAATTTACGAAAATATGTATATACTGATAAAATTTATGAAAATACTAAAGTCAAATGTGAGAATGTCTAAATTTAACATTTAAAGTAACATCTAATTCTAAAAATGATACAAAGTAAAAATTCAGCGTATTAATTAAGATAATCATCAAGATAACAAAAATGCAAAACATCAGAACACTGGACCAGTTAACCAAAAGTTACATAGGGATCATATGATGTCATTTTATGTCCTCTTTCAACTACTTCAACTTGTCTAGGAAGGAAGCCTACTTGGGAGGATGATTTGTAGCAGCCAGCTTAAATGATAGTCTCATCAGTCTTCAGGATAACCTACTAACATACCTCTCTTTCCCTTCAATTAACCCTCTTCTCTTTCATCTCTAGCTACAATGTATTGAGGAAAGGAGTGGTCTTTTCCATCATCAAAGTACTTTAGAAAACTAGCTCCTGAAGGTTTTTTTTTGTTTTTGCCTGCTGAGAGTGGTTGGCCATCACATAGGTCAAAGCACTTACCATCGCATTCTTCTCCTCCTCTATCAAAATCTTATTCCTAAGCTCAATGATTTTTTCCTCCAATATCTCCCAACTAATAATCTTTTTGAAAAAATCATCTACAACTATTCACCTACTCCCATCCCTCTCGCCATGGGTAAAGTCAACCCCTCTTCTATGCCTCAATTATGACTTCTAATCTACTTATCTTCTTACTGGCACTATGTGGTTGTAAAATCATTGGGTAACAATCTTCTTGCTATTGTGGAAAACACATAGTTGATCCATATTTCTCACAATAGTATGTAGATCATAACATATTCTGAAAGCAATATTATTCATCACTATGGGAGGGGTAATGCTTTACAGGATGGATAGATCTCCCATGTACCCTTAATGACTCACAATATTAGAGGAGGGCCTAATATACTAGGAGGTCATATTATTAGTAGAAGTTTTAGGAGTATTTTCTCACTCAATCAACAAAGTGGAAGAAGATCTGTTTGACACCAAAACAATGTTTTCCTTGCAATGCTCAATACATAGGGTCTTTCATTTCCACTTACTTAGGGGGTTCACATAGTTATACTGAGAAGGAAGGAATTTGGACATTGAGAAAAAAATGGAAAAGTTTGGGTTGATTTAACTCAACAATGAGCAATCCTTCAAGATTGATCTATGAGTCAAGAAAATGTAGAAATTAGAGTGGCACCAAATGAGCCCTTGAAAGAGGATATGATCACCTTTGTTTGTCAATTTGGGCTTAGCTTGAAATAAAAACGAAACAATTAACTACATCAAATTAAACATAATATTACAACATAGAGAAGAGGTAAGAATGAACTCATCTCAATCTTTTTCCCAATGCTAGAAGAACTTTGACAAAATTACTCCAAATTGCCTGGGGGCTTTGAAGTATTCTTCTCTCTATTTTCTTTGAAAATTGCAATGAAACAATAACCTTTGAATTTCCCCTTTTAACAAAATTATGTCTTAAAATTGTCATTAATGAATTGTACGCTAGTTGGCTTGGTGACAAACTTTCTAACTTGACCAAATCTTCATTTCTTAGAAGATACCTTCAACTTGGTAAGAACTTTCAAGTTGGCAAAGTCTTCAACTTGGCATGAACTCTAATCTTTCCATCTACATCCAACCTTGGTTAGGTCTTGCAACCCAACCATGCTTGGTAAGGTCTAAGATATCGCTTTAATTGTCATTCCAACTTGATGATCCTTGTGCATCTAGAATGTTGATATGGATCTTCTACTCACTAACTAGAACTGATATGAGATATCTCTATTTGAATCATAGTTCCTATAATCTCCATAAATAAATAGGTTGAATTGGTTGAGTCACCCAACTCATTGACTTGGGTGTCAACACTTTTATTGCTTTGATTTGCATCCTTAGGATATTTCCTTTACCATTACTACCTCATATAACTTCTGATATTGTCAGCCTTTTCTTTCTTTTGATCTTCAACTCTTCCTTAGTTCAGATAGTTCTTGGCAACATGCCCAAGTTTTGTACATACAAAACATCTCTTTGTAGTATCTACCTTCCTTGTGTGATGTTGTATATAGTTTTCTCCAATGTGTCCATACTCACCACAATAGTGACATCTATACCATGTGTTGTAATCCCAACCAAATATAACTTTGACAATTTGTTCTGTTGAGTTCCATTTCTTGGTCTTGCACTTTGAAGATTTGTGTCCTTGTTTGTTGCAATTGTAACACTTTCTTCCAAACATAGGTTTCTCTATGTATTCGCTTTCTCTATGTCCTGGTTTATTGCAACTATAACACTTTCCACTAAAATTTGACTTTCCATTGCTCCAACACTTGTTTGAAGTATTCCATATCTTTCTATAATAATTACAAGTAGACCTTTTGTTCTTTTGAGCTCCTTCTTGAGATGATTCACTTTCTTCTATGTATCCTAATCTAGCTTTTCCTTTATCTCTAAATTGAGTTATCTCATTCAATTGATTCATGCTTTCATGAGATTTCATCATCCTCTCATTGGTTTTCTTCTCTATGCTAAGATCATTCTATAATCTTTTAAATTTTCTATCCTCAAGTTGATAAGCTATTGATTTGCATAATTGATTTCATCAATAAAACCTATTTGTTGAAGAGATAGTTGATTAATTTCAGTTTCCTTTTCTTCTATTTCTTCTTTTTCTTTATCCTCTTGTTCCATGACTTCACACATCCTAACTAATTGAATTTATTGTTCTATTTTCAAAATTTTAACTTCTTCATGAAGAGTAAGATTTTTTCCAAGTAGATTTGTGATTGTTGCATTAGCTTCATCTGAACTTCTTTCTTGACAAATGTCTTCAATTGTTTCTTCAATGTAGAGATTTTCATTCATATGTGCAATATATTTTCTTATTTTCAAGGATTTAGAGAGCTTCTCATTTTTTCTCTTGAATAGATCCATGTCCAATTACATATCCAACTTTTTATTTTCAACAGCTTTCTCTAGTCTATATACTTCCATAGTCTTTGATCTTTTCTCATGCTGTTAAACTTCTTTTGTGAGAATGAATAGCTCTGACACCATTTGTTAGAATTTAGTATATACTGGGTCACTAAGAGAGGAGGGGGGTTTATCAGAATCCAATAAAACTTATGCTTTAATTGACCAATTAAACATTCACCATGTGATCTAATCTAATTGCATGCGTGAAATAGTGAAAGTAAAAAATATTCATAAAACTTGATAGAATATTTGGTAACCTAGAAACCTTCTAAATAGAATGTAAAATTGGGGTGGGGATGACACCTTCAAGCTTTATTACTATAGTATAAAGTTATCTTGTTAAATCTTACAATTGATCACTTCTGATGATCTGCCCTATTAGGAGTAATAAGGACTATTAGGTCCACCTTGTGAAAGGATTTACAACATACAATGAAGTATGCACTCTATTAGGAGATTTTGAAAGAAATGTTAAGTAGACCTTGTTAGAGGATTTAGTTGATACACCTATTAGGATGAATCGGTGGATGGTTTCTAATCTACAACTCAGTTTGCTAAATGAGATTCCTTTGAAATACAATGCTCACTAGACAATGATAGATAAGTCTCTAATTTTTCTTATACTTCTTGTAGCCTTCTTAATTCACACTTACTTCTTTCTTGTTGTTATCCCATGTTATAATTCCATTGGATATGAAAAAATATATTACATATATATTCCAATCCAAAAACTTACCTTATGGGGTCAGCTACAATACCAAATTCAAACAATCTTAGTAAGTTGGCTCACTACTATAACTTATGTTTTGAAGACCACTCGGGTGATGTTCTGACATTTGGAAAAAAATTTAACACTTGAAAAACTCTAGAACTTGGTTGATGTAGATGCACAGTCTATATTAATCACTTGGGTTAATAAGAACTCGATTAGCACTGGATGACTCGGTGAACACTATGGAACTCAATAGACTTAGTTGACACTTAATGGCTCGCTCAACACTACCTTCATTCGCTTCATTAACATTGCCAGCTCGGTAGAATCTATAGAGCTTGGTTAACATTATACTTTGCTTCAAATGCTTGGTAGACATTATGAAGCTTGACATGAACTGCAATCAGTCTAATTGGCTTGGTAGTAGCTTAAACACTTGGTTTTCATTGCTAGCAGTATGATAGGCTTGGTAGCAATTGTAGAGCTCGGTAATAATGTAACCAACTGATTAAGCATTAACTCACTAATAGAAAAATAATTTGACCATAAGGTCAACATATTAATGATTGGAAAGTTATAGTATATTGTGCATAGTAGACTTGATATTGCACATGTATTGTGTATTGTTGCAAGGTTTTCTTCTAATCATAAGGAAACACACATGAACTTATTAAAAGAATATTCAACTATTTGAAAGGAACAAAAGATTTTGGGTTATGTTAAAATCAAGATGGTGATTATAAACTCAATGTTTACACTAATGTAGGTGGGTGCAAGAAGTTGAGTCCCACATTTGGGAAAAAAGTGGAAGTGTTTTTCCTATTTTTTAAATTTATTATCACTTGATGTCCAAATTTGAGGCATGTTAATATTGAATCTCAAAAATATTTACTAATAAAAAATGTAGTATTCAGATTATAGTTTTTATATATATAAATATTGACCTTGGAGTGGATTTTGGAAACCTCTAGTATACAACCACCATAATTTGATCAAAACTTTACCTTTTAAAAAAACAAATTTATTGAACTATATTCTATGTAGATTGATGACATAAAATTCATTTTTTAAAAATTGTAAACTCAAAAAGGTTATATGAAAATTTTAGTTAACCATACTATTAGAAGTCTTAGTATTAATCTTTCTTGATAAATATTATAAAGTACAAAAATAAATCATATCACTATAAAATTTTAATTTTTAGAACTTAGATAGAGAGTACTATAATAGGATAGTTTTTGTGAAAAAAATTATTCGAAAAGTCGTCCACAAAATTATGGAAATGCATAAAATTCATGTTCTTGTGACTTAGCCATTTTTTTTTCTACTACAAGCATAGGCTTCGCCCTATGAAGTATTTCCTCAGCCAAAAATCAATTCAAGCCATGGCTTGTGAAATTCAAACCTTAAGAACTGGGTACACATTTCAAAATGGGTACCCTTTTCTTAATGTGGGTAGAAATGAGGTTTTATGCTACAAAAATTAATTTGTCAATTTTTTTAGAAACATGAGTAGCTATTTTGAAATGAGTACCCGTTTTGACAATAATAGGTACCCTTTTTGAAATGGTACAATTTTTTTAATATAATGGATACACACTTTGAAAAAAATGTCTACCCATTTTTTGGAATTAGGATTAGGCATCTGAGCCTAAAGCATGTACCTATTTTTTAATAGATAGGTACCCATTTCTAGAAAAAATATTGTTTCCTCAAGGACTTCCATTAATTTGCTACTCAACTTCTTGCATTTACCCTGGAATGGAAATGTTGATAATAGACTGATTACAAAGTTGAGCAAGAAACACAGATGCATATCACAATCTACTGTTGAAGCTAGGTATGTGGTTATTGCAATTAATTGTTCAAATATTATTTGTATGAAGAAACTATTAGAATGAATGCAAGAATAGGTTAGCAAGCCTATCACTATCTATTATAATAATACTAGTGCTATAAACATATTCAAGAATCATGTGATGTATGCAAAGACCAAGCATATATCTATCATGTATCACTACTTGAGGGAGAAAGTAAAAGAGAAGCAATTGAGGTTGGAATATGTGAAATCAAAGGAGAAAATTTTAGGAATATTCACTAATCCATTTCCTAAGGATGTTTCTGAGTATCTATTAGGAAATTTGAGGTTCCTTCCCCTATCCAAGATTAACTAAGAAAGGATGCATATTGTATCAATTCATGAATGAATAGATATATCTTTATGGAGTATTTTATGATGTTGTGAAATGTAATCATAATGAAATTTATGTAAAAGAAGATGCAAGGTATGGTATATTAATACAAAGTCTTAGAAGTTTCACATTGGAACTCATATTTATGTTTCGCATTATTGTCAAAGTGGGGATGAAGTACTTAGTGAGAAAGAATCTGATATGAAGAAGAATGAATCAAAAAAAGAGAAGATGTAAAGATTTTACAAGTTGTGAAAACCAACTTCACAGATTGCCAAGATCACCTGCATGCAAATAACCTGTTGAAGAGAAATCGAAAAAAGAAGAAAATAGTAGAGCTTGGAAAAACTCAACAAGATGAGAGAAAAATTGTATTCCAAGATTGATTGAAATGGATGATAAAAGAATTACAAGAGTTCAACCTTAAAGGTGAATGAAAGCCCTAAAGCCTAAATAAGCTAGGTTACACAATATAATCAATATAAAATATTTATTATATGCACCTAAGAGATAGCTTAAGAAAACTAGAGTAACAGAAAACTTATTTAATTAAATCAAAGTGATTTAATTAATAAGTATAAACAATTAATTACTCTAACACCCCCCCTTAAGTGAAGCTCAGGAGGTAAGCTAACCTAGCACAACTAAGAAAGTAGGAAAAAATGGTTCCTAGCAACAAGGCCTGATCAGGTACCCAAGAAAAGGAAATCTTTGTAAATCAGAGACAAAGGAGAAAACCTAGTGGGAAAAACCCCTCTCTAAAAAGAGATAGCAAAGAATGTTCCAAAAGACAGGAACAAAGAGAAGATCATGAAGAAAACCACTGAAGCAGAAGAAGTCGCAAACTCTGTTAGAAAGAAACTGTTGATCTGAAGATCCTCCACGGAAATAGAAGGCATGAATCGAGAGTGTCTATATGGTAGGTGATCCATCTCACCGAAATGCATAGGTAGCCAACCACTACAATCACCTAGTATATAGGATCAAAATACTGAATACATAGCTCACTCCAATTAATCATTGAACCAAAGAAGCATTAGAACCAACAATATAACCCCCCCTTAATGCAGATAGGGTGAGGTGATAGGAAACTAAAAAGATGGGCCAAAAATCTCCTACAACACAGGAACCAAAGACATCAAGAGTGAGGTGCAGACACCTATAAAGGCAAGTGTCATCGACACTGCATGAAAGAGGGCACAAAATTGGCAAACAACTATCCCTCACCCCCATGGAACTTTATAAAATAGTGTGAGTACAAAAAACCACAATGATGAAAAGGATCCCGAAACACAAGAGTGGCACTTAATCTTAGTGCATTTGCATAAAGATTCTTACAAATGATATCAACAATTATCAAAATAGGAAAAAAGCTAATACAAAATATAGTACAACCCAAAAAAAGAGATCCCATGCCAAGAAAATGATCCCTAGACCTAAAATACCCAAGATATCCATCATAGAGAAAAAATGCCAAAAATATGATAGAAAGAGCATGGGGTAAAATCTAGAAGAAATTACATCATTTCATAAAAGTAGACAGAACTAACTTTCCAAAAATATCACATTTTCAAAAAACAGAGATGGGACGCACAAGAAACACTCGCCAGAGTCAAAAATAGAACTTCAGACTTTAACTGCAAAAACAAAAAACTAAACTAAATTAAAACAAAAAAACTTCTACACAGCTCTCTCTTTCTTGGAACCAGCTTTCTAACGCTTCTTTCGGATTGGAAAAAAACCTCTGTATGCTCAAGATATGGCCAAAAAGGCGCGAGTAGGTAAAAAAGGGACCCTTGAGAGCCTACAAGTGTGCTCATCTAGTCCTAACATCATGCTGACATCAACATTTTAGGGAAAAAAATTTGATGGCCACAGGGCCGTCATAGAAAAAAATAGGTCATGTGGCTGTGCTAATTGGACCTGCTAACGTGGCAGGGGCCATGTGGCAGATGCGTACATGGCACCCGTGCCACGTGTCAACAGCAGGTTGGTGCAAAATGTGTCACACAGGCAAGAC
Organism: Cupressus sempervirens; assembly: GCA_028749045.1. Taxonomy (NCBI): domain Eukaryota; kingdom Viridiplantae; phylum Streptophyta; class Pinopsida; order Cupressales; family Cupressaceae; genus Cupressus; species Cupressus sempervirens. Next base: position 844,160,384 of record CM053789.1, on the reverse strand, counting down.
TCCATGCTAGTGCTGTTGAGATGGTGGAGCAGTAGGAGGGTAGTGGTCGTAGGGGCAACTTTAGTTGGTGGTGCCACCTAGAGGGTGGAGGGCCGGTGGCACGATAGTGGCCACAGGGGCGGTTGTCAGGCCACAGTGGCAGCGAGTGGGCCAGGCGTAGGTGGTCCACTAATGGCACATGGGTGGCTACTGGGTGGAGCGGCCCAAAAATAATTTTATTTAATTTTTTTTTTGAAAAATCACAATAAATGCATTCGTACAGCCTCCCAGGGGGGCTAAATTTTTTTCCCAAATGCACTGAAGCCAAAAAAGATAAATTTTGTATTGATCCTAACTGTAAACGGCCTTCTGGATCCAATGGAAACATTCGTTTAGGCCCAAAGTATTTTGAAAAGTTTCTCTTCCTCCCGATTGAAGAAAAAAACCTCAAAAAAGTTGGGGTTTCTAACTCTGAATCGTGGCTTCAAAAATCCTTCGAACAAGAAGTAGCAGGGTGGCTCTGATACCATGTAGAAGTTGTGAAAACCAACTTCACAGATTGCCAAGATCACCTGCATGCAAATAACCTATTGAAGAGAAACCAAAAAAAGAAGGAAAAAGCAGAGCTTGGAAAAACTCAACAAGATGAGAGAAAAATTGTATTCCAAGATTGATTGAAATAGATGATAAAAGAATTTCAAGAGTTCAACCTTAAAGGTGAATGAAAGACGTAAAGCCTAAAAAAGCTAGGTTGCACAATATAATTAATATAAAATATTAATTATATGCACCTAAGAGATAGCTTAAGAAAACTAGAGTAATAGGAAACTTATTTAATTAAATCAAAGTGATTTAATTAATAAGTATAAACAATTAATTACTCTAACAAAGATCTATAGAATATAGATTTACACCTAAAGTGGGAGAGCTTATCAAGATGAAGATTTTTATGTTATAGATTAAGTGAAACTGATGTTGAATTTAGTGTAGAGAACTTGAATGTAGTTAGAGAGTTGAAGAGTTATATTGTTGTCAATCCATACATTTAATTATCTTATGTTGTAATGTTTTGAAATTTAAAATCTTATATTTATGTGATGTCATCAACACTAAGGGGGCAGAATTTTTGCCCAACTGATAATGATATTAATGTATGTGAAAGATACATATCAATTATTATGATTGATGCTAGACATTAACTTGTAAAACATTATGCTAATTCAATAGAGTGCCATATCATTTTATTGATGATGTTTTGATTGATGAAGATAATTTGAAGGAAGTATGATTGATAGGTATGGTATTCAATGGACACTTGAATGACTTAGATCCTTGTTGAGCTATTGTTTTGCCTGATGGTGAATGATAGGGATCATTTCAAATCCCTCTCTTCAAAACATGATCAAGGACCAACTACAAGCTTATGAGTGGGTTTTAATTCAATCAACTAGGTAACTCAATTGAAAATTAATGTGTATGTTTGTGAGGATGCTTTTGCTAGTTCTAAATCAATCTACACAATTTATTTCTATTTGAAACATAACCACAAAAGAGATACATTTTTGTACTTTTTGTTTTATGATGAATTCAATTTATCAATGTGAGTCTATGAATTCTTATTTTAACCAAGCCTTTTGAAAAGAAAATACAAAGATAGAGTAATGAGAGATTTAAAAAAATATTTGAAAGGGAAATTCCTAATAGACATAAACCAAGGTAACAACACATATGTGAATTAAATTATCAAAAGGATTGGGTAGGAAACCAATGAAATTAGGAGTAGCACTTCCTCAATTCCGCTAATGCAATTCTTAATGGGAACTCAATATAAAAAGAAATATGTTTCACATTTCATCAAATTGTGAGGCCACGAGAAGTGTGGTCATATGAGACAAGACACTATGTAAGAACAATAGATGATCCTTTCTCCAATTTTCCACAACAATAGAATTTGTTAATATAAGGAAAACACCAAAACTGAAAGATCACACAATCATAACAATACAATAAAACCATTGGATACATTATTATTCATGAATACACATTCATAGAAAAACTACACTCAGAATGAGAGCACCAATAACATATATTACTACATCAAAATATTGAACTAGAGTACATATTACATTCATATATTTATAAGAAATCATTTCCTCCCTTTGTATTAGAGGCAAGGCCCTTTAAATGTAAAGTTGCGCTAAAAAATAGTAACAAAAATCTAATTATATACAAATTGACTCTCTGAATGGTGCTAAGTAGGCCTCCACCCTTATTTATATCCATCAATGGGTGCATGGACCTTTACGTGACACAAAATAATGAAAGAATAATAGTCTTTGAAAGCTCTAAAAATAGAATCTCAACCTTCTTTAAGCATTTCTAGGAGTTAAACTACCATCAAAATGTGTTTTTGGTGCACGAAATGCTCTAAATTAGGATCTTGTAGTTAGCTGTAGATGCACCACTTCTTTTCTAAAACTATTAGTGCACCCCTATGAAAATCACACCTACATACCTTGGTGAAAGTTTCTAGAAATGCAAAAAATCCTTGAAGTGTCAAAATTGAATTTCTAGCATTTAGGATTTTTTCCCTTCATATCAAAAAGATGTGTGGATGCTTATTCTTGAATTTATCTATCATCTCTACTACTTGACTAGCCTCATATTTATTCTTAACTATTTGCTGGTAGTTACCAATTTCTATCCAGTTCTCTACAAAATCCTTAAGCTTAGTGTCGAGTTCCAACAATGCCTCTTTAGTTTTCAATGCTTGTTTTGTATCATCATTTGATGAAGCATCTTCATAAGTTCCTCTAAATTTTTGGACTACTGATTGCACTACAAAAAACTTGGTCTTAGACTAATCCTAAAAAATCTCAAGGAAAGCATTGTTATAGTACCTTTCCACTTCCTAAAGTTTCTCGTGAGCTTTGTCCTTTATTTGCTAGATTTGCTCATTTAATCTCTCAATTACTTGATTACCTGCTAATATTTTTCCTATCCAATCATCACGCTTCTCAAGCTCCTTTGTAGTGTATACCTCCATGAGAATATGGTACCTATGACCCTTTATTGATATGAGTGCTTGTAAATACTTGGCCTAGGTATGCACTTCATCTATCAAACCCAAATCTTGATTCATTATGGAAACCAACTTACCAGTATTTTATTAAATGTTGTGCAATAGGGTTAGATTACCATGTATCATCTGTACACCCCTCTCTTCAAAATTATCATGCCATTGCTAAAATGCTTCCAAAAAAGAGTTTAATTGTAGCCCTACTTATTTTTTCTGTAGTGTAGCTCCAAGAGTGAGCTCTTGATTTTATAGGTCAATAGGTCCCACTACTTCATTCAAGTAGCCTCTAAGTAGGTATTTCTTCTTTCATAGTGTTTTCAATTCTTATCTATCCTAATCCATGTGTCAAAACACCTCCTTCATGCCTGTACTAATCATCACTTTTTTTGTGTCCACTATAGGCTTTCCCACCATGACCTCATTTATTTGGTAACCTTTAGAAGTCAATTATTTGATGTTATAATTAAGAGGAGGAATGGTGATATGAGCTAGAAGGTCTTGGAGTAAGTTCTTCATGATAAAGGCAAGTGTTCTAGCATCACCCTTAGGTGGCTTAGGCTTCTTTATTCTTTAATCAATTCCTTCATTCTCTCCTCTTTTGTCAGCTCCAACTACTTTTCCTATCAAAACATGACTTCCCTCTTCATCCATAAAGGTGTGGTCTCCATAGGTGACATATACCTGGCTAAAGAGGTTGGTCCATAAGTAGGCTCCTTTCCCTTATTACTCCTCTAGAGAATTCTTCTAGCAAGAAACATCTTTTGAAGGAGTCCCTATACTTTTTTGGGATAAGGACCTAGCCTCTATATATGGGGGATTTTGGTGAATTTCTTCTAGTATTTGTCCCTTCTTAGATACTTCATCATCTTAGAACTATTGGTACTCTTCCTCTTCCATGTGCTAACTATGTGGTTCCACTTCAATTATTAGAAGAGGTGGAGTTACCGATCCTTCATCCAAAATGGAAATTTTATCTTATGTTGGTGGTAGTGGAATTCTCAGAGGTCCTTGAGGTACAGGAGGAAACTAATTCCAATCTTCTCCTAATGGCTCACTCATGGGAGTATCTCTAATCTTCTCAGCTACCATATCAGTGCCCACTAGCATAAATTCAAATTCTAAGAGTTTGAAGAAATTAGCTCCTTCAGTCTTCATCTCTATTATTCATCTTCTAAAATTTCTATTTGGATAGACTTTCTTCAATTGGATGGAGGTGTCTATATAGATATTCTTCTCCTCTCCTCTTCTGTTTCTTTGATCAAGAAGGTTCTCTAGCTTGAGGGGAAAAACTCTATTTTTTCCTATTCTTCCTCATCCTTAGCTTCTAGGATGGTCTCTGGAACCTATGGGGACAAACTAATTTTCTTCTTGAATCTCCTTCTCTGAGTACCCACCATAATTGTTTCTATTATCACTTTCTTTGGAGTTGAAGGGAAGGCATCTTCTTGTGAAGTTCTTGGTAGTGGCACCCTTTGTTCTTCTATTTTTTCCTCCTCTTGCTACTCTAGTTGTGCTTTCTTTGGAGGGTTATTTTTCTTGACTTGAGCCTCAACCTTTTAATGCTCTGGTTGTGCCTTCTTTGGAGTTTTTTGGGCCTTAGCTATTTGTTTTCTTTCCCTAGAGGATGCCCTTTTCCTCTTATTTTTGTTCTTTTCCATGAAGTACTCAACCTTTAGCTTATCTTGATGTACCATTTCTAGCCTTACTGGGGATTGATTAGGGTAGGTTGGTATGGTGACCTTAACACCTTTACCTTTCTCAAGCCTTGCTATGGCTTGTAGAGACATGGTCTAGGGAACTTGATCCATTCGTAACGGCTTCCAGATCCATTCCTTGTCATCTTGACCACATGTCTGGTCCAATGATCTATGTCATCATTTTCCTCTCACCTTATCGTTGCATGATGGTTAGCCTATCATAGATTTTATCTCTATTATATAAAGTATCCATGACTTCTATGGCATCCTTTTCTATGGCCTTCTAAGGAATCTTCATTTTCAACATATTTTCTACAAGATATAGACTCATCCTAAAGTAGTCCCTTATGCAGAAATCATAGTCATCTATTGCATGTATCCAATGATCTTCTAGTGCTTCAACATGGAAGAACTCTTTTTTGACTAGATTTAGAACAATCCTAATGTTGTCAAAAATATGTGTGAGGAGAGTTGTATTTCACCAAGGGATACTGATCCCATTTGGAGTCAAAGGTAGCAATGTTCTACTTTTTTATATCTTAAATGCACCAATTGTGAATGGCTTGAACCATGTCTTCTTATGTTTTTTATTTAGTCTATCATAAGAAGAAGTAAGTTGGCGGGCTATCACCAGGAGCATCATCTGATTAGAAGGATATCTTGTGGGATTTTTGGGGCATGGAGGATTACCAACTACCTAAAGATATGCAAATTTCTTGAAATAAATTTAGTAAGCTCCTACTTCAGTAATTCTAGTTGTCACCTCTAATGACATTTTTTTTTTCATAATCTCCTTCAATAAATCAAATGATGGAAAAAATGAACCTGTCATTAACAACTCTATATTCTACACTCTACAATGGGAGGTTCTATTCACTAGTTGTGTGTATACCACATAGCACAAAGAATTTTTGTCTTACATGCTTTCCTTTCTATATAACCCTAGACAATCAATAGTTCTAGCCAGTATGAGGTACACCATGTATGATGTTATGTAAAAATGAGGGTCTATTTTGATGACAACTAGTTGTTCATCCAAGTTATCATTTAGGATGATGGCCCAATCAATGGGCATCTTTATGGTCCTAATGGATTCAATAAAATGAACCATTCATGTTTGTATGTGACCCACTATAGGAAGGCTCATTACTCTACTAAAGAGGACAATAGAGTACTCAATGTTGTCTTTCATATAACACTAGTTCATATTCACCTTGCCTACCATTTGGCCCAAAGGTCTCCTATCAATCAAGAATTATGTCTGCACTATCTCTTTTGCCTCTTTCTCATTCTCTCTATACCACCTCTCTCATCCATCATGTAACGCCCCGCCAAGGGATCCAAAAGAATTAACTTAAAGTTTCACTAAGTTTGCTAAACATTTTTTTTTTTTAAAAGTAAGAATGTATAACATACACATCAAACACATAGTAGCGAAAGCAATAACATGTAATCATCGACCAACATACATTGCAAGTTACATTTCTTAAAGATCCCAAGACGTTGAGTCACATTTAAATTTAATTAATTCTAAGTCAATCAACTATCACATACATATGAAAGAATAATCAGAAAGTTCCATGTCCATAATATACATTTGATCCGAATGCCTCTTGGCAAATTAATTCGGAATGCTCAATCATCCACTGTACAAGTCACAGGGTATGACAGGCTTAAAAGAATATACATATGTAAAGATAAAGATACAACATCCTCAAATCCATGATACAAAGTACAATAAAAATATATGAAACTATTCACCATACATGATACATCCATACATCCATAATGCTAAAACATCTATCATAAAATCTAACTATCCATCATAATAATCCAAGAACATAGTGAAGGTAAATGCCAATCACGAACACTCCAGCCACGGTGACCACGGAATGGATCTCAATGGTAAGAGTAAAAAGCACTACCACCCGACCGCGTGGAACCTAAATGGTCCACTCCCACCGCGCTGAGGAGATAGTCTCAAGTCCCAAACAAGGTATCAAAACACAAAACACAAGTACTCTCTAAGTCTGGAAATCCTAAAAGTATACTAACTCAAGGGTTCCAACATAGATAGACATCTAGACCCAGAGGCACCACAAAGACACGTAGGAAACCTAATATGCAAGTGGGAAAGTGTCATCGCAAAAGTCACGTAGAATTTACCCGAGCAATCCCTTAGGAATCCCGGGTCCCTACTGATCCTGCGGCCACTAGTATCCTCTCGTACTGACGAGGCATACTATGGAGTGCAAGGTCGTAACCAAGCATTCTCTCTACCCCATCCTAGTCTGTACTAGCACTCAAGGCATGGGAGAGAACATACAATTATCTTATTAGGTTCATTTTCCCTTATTTAGTGTAAATGTTTTCACTTATTAAAACAACTTACAATGGGTTACTCCAGGCAGCCTCTTAGGGCCCCGATCCCCATTGCAAGCCACTTCCCGACTCTACACATAGATAACCTACCCTAGGCTCATGAAAATACAAATCAAGAATCATAATAAAACCACCTCAGTCCTATATGAGCAACTGAAAAGACATCATAAAAGATAAGCCACAAAACTACATCAGTTCTTCATGAGCAACAGATAAGCACCAAATAATAATCTTATGACCACGACAGTTCTCTATCAGCAACTGAAGGCATCAATGATAAAACACAAAATCCAATGGTTCTCCAATGAGCAACCAGGAAGTATCCCAATAGTAAATTACAATACTGATCGAAGACTCCAAAATGGTCAAGTCAAAACATGACATCATCAAGAACATAACAAACACTTCAGTCCTCTCAAGCGACCGAAAAGCAATCCAAGTATAACTGATCGAGACTCAAAAATGGTTATCAAATATAACTGATCGATGACTCAAAAATGGTTAAGTCAAGTATCTCAAATACGTACATCTCAGCTTCACACAAGGAAACTGGAAAGCAATAACAAACAGTAAATACAATCATATCATAGAGCACTTCATCACATTACCATGGTCAGGTTAAGAAAGATCGAGTCCAAATCATCATGACATCACATTCACAACCCCGAGCCTCTGGTAACAACCTAAACTGGTCAACGCTAAACCAACCCCAAAACACTCAAAGCACAAGGACAACATCAAAGTCTCAGAGATTGGATTTGAAAGTATATTATTGAGTTAAGGTAAGGTTTATGTTTCAGTTTAACGTCGAATTCAAGTAACTAGGTCTTCATAACTACCCCTTACGATTAACCCAATTCTATAATAACTTCCATTAAGTCAATATTCCAAATCTACCATTTAATCAATTAATATTCATTATTAATTAACTTTAATTAAACTAATTTCAATTAATTTAATCAATAATCACTGTTCTTAATTACTTATTTTAATATCTACATTAATTACTAATTTATTAATATTTATCAAAAAATTAATTAATAAATTAATACTTACATAAAAAAAAACTATATTAAATGCATTAATATTTAATTATTAAATATTAATAAAGGTTATTATTAAAACATTATTAAATAAATAAAAAACATATTAAAATTTATTAATAAAAGTTTTAAATATTAATAAAAAACCCTTTTTAATAACATTAATTTAATTTTAAAAAAAAATGAATATAAAAAAAATTGCGTAATTTTTTTAAGCCCGCCGGCTTATACAAAAAGGCTGCCTGCGGCCTGCCACAGAGGACTGCGGCCGCCGGCAGTACTCTGTACTGCCGCTGCCGCAGTACTCTGCGACAGGGATGACAAAGCTGCCGGAGCGGTACGGGGGGGGTGTGGGTATTCCCGCCCCCTCCCATTAATATTAAAAAAAAATTTTATTATTATTATTTTTTTTTAATATTTTTATTTTTATTTTTATTTTTTTATTTTATTTTTTTTTTATTTTTTTTTATTTTTTAACATTCACATATGTAATCTAATAGAGAAAACAATATTAACTATTCAAATTTTCAATCTATAATTTTAAATTTTTTTTTTTTTTTTTTTTTTTTTAAATTTAAAATTCAACCCTTCCCCGTTCAAATCTAAATTTCTTTAATCTATCGAACAAGGATTCATGATCACTCTTTTAATCTCTACGTATGTCGAATATATTGACAAGCATTTAATAATTTACAATATTGAAATATTGACGCTTTCATCACAAAGAATTCAAATGTACAATCCACAAACACGAAGAAGACAGGAAAGAGAAATTACGTATTTAATCAACAATCAAAGCACAAGACCCTACCTGGTCCTGATGCTAACATGAAACTCCCGAAAAACTGTGAGAGAATTTGCTCCTCTTCAATTACTTTTCTCTAAAAATCTTTCCTAGAATTCCTCTTCTGAAATTCGCTTCCAAAAGTTGTCTCCCAAAATTTCTGTCTTCCCCAAATTCCTTGTTCCAATTTGTGTCCCAATTCGTGTCCCTCAAAAATGAACCCCAAAAGTTGTGATAAGCAATTTCTCCTCAAATCGGGGCACTAATTGTACGTTTACCCGAGAAGACTCTTTGCACAACTCAGTTAACTCCTAATTAACCTTTATTGTCTTTTATTTTATTTTGCATTCAACTTTCATGCACATTAAGTTAAATTATTAAATAACTTTATTTAATATTCCACTTGACTTCTATTTTTAATCTTTATTACTTTTAATCTCATGCGCACTTTATGAAATTAAAGTAACATTATTATTTTCACTTATTTTTTTATCTTTTAATAAATTTCTTTTATTTAATCTTATGCATAAGTCATGCGAACTAGAATCTTTTATTAAATAATTATATTTTCACTTTTTAAATTATTTTAGAAACTAAATTGATAAAAATATTTATTAACTCAAATAATAATAATATTTAGCATTTATTTAAAAATGAACTCTAAATATATTATTATTAAATTAACTAAATATTATCACGTTCTAAATTTAGACTTAAAGCTTTTATCTCCAAATTTAATTCCTTTCATTTAATTAATTTCTCAATTTAAATAAAAATAATTAAATATTAAAATGTCATAATAATCTTCTATTAAATTAAATCATTAATTAATCGTTTTAATTAATTTCTTTTATATTTAAACTCATGCTTAGATCATGCGATCTAGAAACCTTTAATAATTTAATATCTTTTCCACTTTTAATTTATTTAAGAAACTTTAATTGATAAAATATTTATTAATTCAATTAATAATATTTAGCATTTATTTAAAAATGAACTCTAAATATATATTATTATTAAATTAAATAAATATTATCACATTCTAAAATTATACTTAAAACTTTTATTTCCAAATTTAATACTTTTTATTTAATTAATTTCTCAATTAATTAAGTATAATTAAATATTAAAATATCATAATAATTTTCTATTAAATTAAATCATTAATTAATCCTTTTAATTAAACTTAATTAATAGAAAATACATCAAGGACTCATAAAGCAACATATGAAAACCCATCATAGAAGAACACATACTAAATCAAACAAAAAGGGTTATAATCACGAAATAACATCATTTGATGCATTCGGAGGGTACTTAACTCAGATACTTGTCCTAATTATCAATTAGGACAATTGGCTAAAGGGTTTAGGATTTGGACTTAAGAGTTTATCTCCCCTCTCTTACCATTGAGATAATGCGATAGGGTACGCTCATCCTGGCAATTCAGGGAAGTCGATACCCGGTACCTGCAACCTGGATAAAATCCACGCATGTATAGACACAATATTCTAAGCTAAACAGACAATGGCAGGAAGTGGTGCATCGTGTAGATCCTGACTAGCAGGTGACTACGACTCCCTTCCTTAACCACATCAGAAACACCATACATAAAGAAAAAAAACACGCACACCATACACATGCAGTATGGGGTAAGTATCCATAAGAAAGCACATGTGATAATAAACCATATAACTAATCATCATTGATAATTGAAAACATTGAATAATCATCATACATGCATGAAATATAGAGTACCAAGTAATCTCATCATATAATAAACTGAGTGTAAAACAACATCTGATAATCTCTCAAATAATAATACTGATCATCAAACATAAATTGGCCTAAAAGAGTTTGGCAAGGATGACAGAAATGCGACTTAGGGGCAGGCACTACACATCATATGATATTTGAAGGTACTAGTCCACCCTTGGGTGGTGAAACATTTTCTCTATCATTCAATGTCATGGGTCTAGGACTATCTATCCTATGATTCTCTTTACTACCCTCTCCTCAATCACATAATGTTTTTCCATTGTGATTATTAGTTCAAAAGGTTGAATTGATGTGGGGTGTGCTGCTACATTCACCAATCCACTTTGGATCAATGAGGATATCATTGTTGACCTCTTGTTGGGTTTATTGCAAATTGTCACAAAGGCATTCTAGCCAATGTGGCCTAGCTTAGTGCCTTGGAACTCTACATTTTCATCCTAGAATATTTATTTCTTAATTTCTCATTGGTATTTGGATACAATAGGTTTTGGTGCAATTTTCTCATCTGTAGAAGATGATGATGATGTGGTGTAGGAACACCCAGTTAGCTAGTGAAATTTTGGCTTGTGGGTGGCTTTAAGCAACAAATGAGAGTTAAGGGCTAGAAAAAAATCCCATTAGGGTGTATTCAATATACTAGGTTGGTTTAGGAGGTTTGATAAGGTTACAAGTTCATTTTAGCATGTTTGTTGCATTTGTTGCTAGAAGTTTCTCCTACAACCATCTTGGTCAAATGTTACAAAAAATCATGAAATGGGATTGAATATTCATATTTTTCTATATTATGTTCTAACTAGTCATATTGAAGCTGTTTGAGGTATCAAAGTTATCAAACTGCAAAAATTGCAAAAGTTGCAAAGTTGTCATGAAAACTTTGCCTCATAGGTAAAATATAAACAACCTAGGTTCTAAGACACCCTCCAAAGTGATGGAACATGTGTATTATGGTAATATTGGGCTCATCAATCTTGAGAAAAGCCTAGGGAAGGGATTGGTATATACTACTCAAGCATTATGAGTGTTTTACATGGTTTTTTTGATAGTTTTATGAAATAATTGTTTTATTTCCTATTTGAACCAGTTGAAAAATACATCTTGACTCTTTGTATGAAATTTCAAGTTCTAGTTTTCAATTTTGTTTGGTTTTAGAAAATCTTGTTTGGTTTATAATTTTGTCTGGTTTTAGAAAGCATCACGTAGAGTTTTGTACATATCTTTCGTTACACGTTGTGGGCCCTATATTTTTATTTTAGATATGGAAATTATATTCATAGGCCATTGAAAATATTTCATTGTTTCATTTCTAGCTATAGATTTGATGGAGTTTCAATGACACACTGGGTGACCAAAGAGTGCCCAGTTAGGTTGTAGCATGACTAAAAAGTACTTGGATCTTAGCATTCTTACATTATAGAACCATTATTTTTCACATGCTTGGGTGGAGTATGGTATGAGGTTTCTATGTGCAAGGAGAAGTCCTAAAGAGGAGTGTAGAGCCTTGAAAACTTATGTTTTTGACATTGTTGTTACACAAACTACAAACCCTCATGTTTTTCTTAAAACATGGAAAAGTGTTGTATGGACAAGAAGGGAGAAACTTAGTCTTTTTTGGTTTTTTAAGTTTGTGAGGGGTGTACATGCACACCTTCTATGGGTGTGCATATGTGCACCTCATTAAGATGGCTTGTCCTCTTTTAGGTTTTTCAGCTTTGCAGAGGTGGGCACATGCGCACCTCATTGGAGTCTACCTTTTTTTTTGTAGGTGTGTTAGACAAACATAGATATAGAGAGCTTGGAAGTGTGGAGGTGTAGCATCAGACTAGAGTGAATGAGAAGTGAGGAAAAGGAGAGTGGGCTTGGGGTCTTATATAGGCCCCAAGGTGGCTCTATGCGTGCATGTTTAAAGGTGTTGACCTCCATGGGTGTGCATGTGCACACCCCTAGAGTAGAGGTACAATGTGCATCATGCACACCTAGTGCATATGCACATGTGCACACTTAAAGCATAAATAGAGTCTAAAACTTAGATTTCTCTATCTTTGAATGCTCAATCCTTCCTAGTCAGAGATTGGGATTTTTCCTAGACCTAGGGAAAGGTCCAAAATGACAAAGGCTCTTGATTAAAAGCCTGATAGGTGAATTTTAAAATAAGGTGCTCCAATTTTGAATGAAAAATTTGGCATGCATTATTAAACCACAACAAATAGACCCAAGAAAAAGGAAAGAAATAAAAAAGGCATTTCTTTATCAGTAAGCATTCTTCTCACATGTGTCAAGTAACAACTAAATTTCTAAATTTTCAAGTACTTGTCAAGTCCCTTGGAATTTGAAATATTTGAATCTCAAATCTTTAAGGTCAATGTGTGCTTAGTGTATCAATTTTCTTTGATGTCTCACATGTAGTCCATCATAAGTATCTAGCAACTTGGAGAAAAATCCTTGGCTCCACTAGTTGATTCATTGGGAATCCTTGTAAAACATGTTTATTTATAAATATCTAACTAGATGAGAGAACTTTTTTTGAGGGCTCTTGGTGAGTTATAAATTCTCTCATTTTGTTTCTATGGTAATCCCTTTTTTATTTTTTCATGGAACTCATGCGTTTCCATTTTATTCTCCCTTGAAGCATTTTGAATATAATAGGATAGCTATTTTGTAAGCTATATGTTAGAGCGAGGTTGTCATTGCACCAAAGGACAAATCTATTAATGTTTGATACAACCACTCAACATATAGTACAAAAGAGGTGGTAAAGCCCTTGTCATGAATCCAAAGGGGAGAACTAAACAAATTTCTAACAATCTCCCCTTTAGCATTACTTGAGGTTTTGAGGATTCAATCCTATGGCCAAGCTCTAATACCACTTGTTAGAGTTGGGTTGCCATTGCACAAAAGTATGGATTTGTTAATGCCCAATACAACCACTCAACTTATAGTATATAGGGGGTAGTGAAGCTCTTGTGAAAAAGCCCAAGGGGAGTACTAAACAAATTTTTAATAGTATATCCCTTGATATGATTACCTATTAGAATCATCTAGAAAATTTAGATGTAATTGTACCATCTTAAAATGGAAGCATTTCCATGATAAGAGAGTTTATCCCTCCAGGTAAGTGGTCATGGGTCATGTCAAGCACCTTGAATAGGTCATTGCATGGATCTAGTTGTTTCCCTTGTTCTTCCTTTCTCCCCCTATTTCTAGCCTCATTTTGACAACTTTCTCATAGAAATTGAAGACTTTGACTATCTAGGTCAATGAGGACTTGAAGGGTCAAGCTTGATCACAATCTTAACCTAGTTCATGGATTATCTCTACCCTAACCCCAAGTCAAAATTTCAAGTTCTAGAGGTTTTGAGATATTGGGATTGAAAATTTTTCATTTTTCTAATTTTGGATCTACCATTTTGAGTTTTGGAATGGTAAACTCATAAATTTTATTTAATCTAGGTCCATTTCTAGGGGTTAAGGTTAATTGAGATTTAAATCTCCAATGTTAGCCTCTCTAGAAGTTTGTGCCCTAGATCACAATATAAGGAAGCCTTTTCTCATTTTGACATCTATCTATTAACTACTTTTCACGAGGAGACATTATACTAGATGATCCATTATTAAGAATTCAAGCATTCAAGATCCAATTCATTAGGGATATCCATTGTTGGCCATTGAAGGATTCAATCTCTATGGAGTCATATTGTTGAAGATTCTTTCATCCACATTAATACAAACCTCTTCCTCTAGTAAGACCCATTCATGTTTCGTGTTGAAGATATAATTCCATTGATTTGAGACATCCTAGATTCATTTCTGCATTCATTTGGAGCATCCATACTTGTGGATTCAAGGATTCAAATTCTCCAAAAGGATTTCAATATAAGCAAGGTGAATAGTTCTATTTACTTTGTTTATATATATATATATATATATATATATATTGCAAATTTAATTACAATTCACGGTTGATTCCAAACTAGGGTTTTTCCAAAGAAAACCCACCATCCAAACAATCAATCATTTTTCTTCCACATACATGTACAGGACAATGAATTGAAGTTCAAATTTGAATACCCTTTTTGCCAAACTTCTGAGATCTAAGAATAGATTTTCCATCAAAAAAGTGTAGATAGAGGTCAAATTTTGGGGTAAGATTGTCTCCTAGGGTAGGATTGTGCCCTACTATTTGGGTCAAGGGTCAACCTACCCTTAAAAGGTTAAATTTTTTTGGGTTTTCTCTATCTCAACATTTCTTGTCTACAACAGATTGCAGAGTTCCTCGAAACTATATAGAAACATCAGAAATCAGCATTTTCCATATTTTCCATACTTTGATGTTAGTATTTAAGTTTTATTTATTCAATATTTCAAGTACATACTTTCTATTGTAGATTATAAGATTTCTAACTTTCAACTTTCTTTATGTTCTCCATCATTTGATCCATTTGTGCATTGATCATTTCTTTCTGTTTTGTGAATTTGGATCATTCCTTTTGGGAATTTGGGTAGGATAGGTCCTATATTTTTCCCTCTTACATCATACCCTATTCATATTTATCTCAATCCATATTTCTTTCTATTAATATTTACTTGTACCCTATTTTCTTTTGTGGAATTAGATACCCTATTGTGTCTTTAGTGTTAGAATTCCTTTTATATTATCTTGTTGGTGTTAGATTTGTCTTTTACATTGAATCTTGCATGCTAATTAAATTTATTTCATTTATATTTCAAAAATACAAAAAAAATTGCAAAATAATTTTTAAAATAGAAAAATATTTGTGCTTTATGTTTTCTTAGTTGAGTTTATTTGTATTGTATTGGTTTATGAGCTTTACTACTTCTAGTCCTACTTCTAATATTCTAATTGGATGAAGTCATAGACTTATGGGTACCTTTGATCCTAAGTCTTCCTCTACTTTCCATAGGATTTTGGATGGTAATTTGATTATTTTTTGTTTTGATTCTATTATGGAGAAAAAATCTTCCCACTCATCTAATGATGAGGATGATGCTTTAAGAGCTCCTCCTGAACAAGTCCAAAAATTTTCAACTGAACTTTGATAAAATGGGTAACTGGCTTATGCAAGAAAATCCTAATTAAGATTCTATTCAAGCTATAGAGGCTCTTAAGAAATTTCTTCCTTATAGTGATCATGGTGTTAACCTATTACATGGTATTACTCACCTTGTGAATTCAAATGTTAAACCTTTAGCTCAAGAAGCTCAAGATTTAGGGTTGATTCCTCCTATCACTTTAACTTTTTTCTATTCCATTACCTAGCATTCCTAGCTATACTCCTTTGGTGACTATGATGGTTCCCTCTATTCCTATGAGTGTTCCTCTTGTGTCCCTTCCCATGTCACAACCTTCTAATCATGATGTTCCTTTTATTTATTCTAATCCTCTGCAACTATAGTTCCAAGTGTTCCTATAGTTGTGTCTTCCATTGTTATAGCTTCATACACTTTGGCTATTATTTCTATTGCTTCTATTCCTCTTATTTCCTCTAATTATTCAACATTTCTCAATTTTTCTCAAACTGTTTCATCTTTAAAACAACTTGCATCCCTAACTAAAAACAAGTTTAGTATTCCTACATGTGACATGGGAAGTTCTTTTTCCTAAGATATCATTTTTACTCACATTCCTTAGAAAGCTAATATGCCTTGTCTTTAGAATTACAATGGTAAGGGAGGTCCCATTCATAATGTTAAAAATTTTCAAATCCTTTTTAGTGATTATGATCATGACCATAAGATTTTAGCTAAGTTTTTTGCTAGAACCTTTTGCTCCAAGGCCTTACAATGGTTTTGTTGCTTTGCTCCTTATTCTATTGATTCATTTCCATAACTTTCCAATACTTTTATTCAAAAATTTTAAAACAACACTTTCCTACAAGTGTCTTTGACTAATTTGATGCATTGTAAACAAAGTGCTAATGAAAAATTGATTGAATTTATCAGTAGATTTAAGCATCTAGAGGCTCACATTTCCTATTTGCTGTCGATGTTGATATTCAATGTATGTTGAATTCAAATTTGCAAAAGGATATTAAAGATAAGATTCTTCTTACTAAATTTACCTCTTTTGAACAACTTTATATAGCACTTCATCATTACAAGTGAGACA
Source organism: Cupressus sempervirens (assembly GCA_028749045.1). Taxonomy (NCBI): domain Eukaryota; kingdom Viridiplantae; phylum Streptophyta; class Pinopsida; order Cupressales; family Cupressaceae; genus Cupressus; species Cupressus sempervirens. The sequence continues at coordinate 844,143,517 of CM053789.1, read as the reverse complement.
ATTTGAGAAAAACACTCCAATATCTCATGTTCTTGTTGATAAAAGTGATGCTTCTCCTAATCCAAATAAATTTTAAAAATTTGACAACTATGCCAAGATAGATAAATAGGCCAGTGCAATTGTTGATCAAGTTCTTGTTACATCTCACAATGCCACTTCTGATCCAATGCTTTTCAATTAAATCATACATTTGCTCCTCTTTCAAAATAATTACATTCTATTATGAATAGGTTGTTAACTACTAAAACGATTACTTTACTTCCTATTCAACCTCTTTTACCTACTACAACTCTATCTAAATCCTTTGATCCTAAATATTTTAGTCAATATCATCATTAGAATGATCATTAGACTGAGAAATGTTATTCTTTCAAATATAAGGTTCAAGACTTAATTGACTCTAATGCCTTATCTATTGATAATTTCTATGCTAGTGGGAATAAATTTGTTTCTCCTCCTAATCAAAATCTTTAAATCTATACAAATCGTTTACCTTAACATGATACTAATACCATTTTTCACCCATCATCTATGGATATTTTGTATGATTAAAAGATGGATGATCTTAATCACATTGTTAATCAAGTGGAGCATGTTATCCAATCTGTATCTCCACCTCAACCTCAGCTTCAACCTCAAGTTTCATGTCAACCTCAACTAAAACCTAAGCCTAAATTGAAGACTCGGCCTAAACCTTAACAACAACCTAAGAGTAAGAGAACTTAGGAACTTTTGATTGTCTTCAATAATTATAAGACTATTAAAGCTCCTAATCATTCACTTTAAATATTTATGCTAGGGCTTCTCAGATACCTACTCGTTGTTGTCTTGTTGATCATACATCCTTCATTAATGCTATCATTGAAGAAAATAATTTTAGGAAATGATTGCAATGTGATTATTATGATATATCTAATGTTTGGATTCAAACTTGTAATGGCTTTATTTATCCATCATTTGGTTCTATTAAGTTATTGGTTGAGCTTTGTGGAAAAATTGTGAACACTACCTTTGTTGTTATTCCTAGATATAATCAGTTTCAAATAAAGCTTGGTTTATCATGGTTAAACACCATGCATGTTTTTGCTTGACCTATCCATAAATGTCTTAAATTTTTTCATGATGAAGAAGTAAAGATGGTTAATCATAGTTTATATTAGGCCCAGAGATTATGCCACCCTTGACTTATTTTGGCCTTCATTACCTAATTCATGTCCTTCTCAACCTGATCATCTTTTCCTTTCATATTATCCTATAAGCATTGTAAGATTCTCAAGTTAATATTACCTCTTATGGATTTTAGTTGTGGTCTTTTCTGACACCTTCCATACCTCCTTTATCTATGGCTTCTACATCTATTAATAAAGCTCCTCTTATTACTTGTTCATATGTTGATAGGCCTATTAAGCATCCTATAGAACTTTCGAAGGATCTAGTAATTGCCCCTCCTAGTTCTCAACACATTTCAAACAAGACAATATGTAATTGATCTAGTAATGAATGTCATAAGAAGTGTTATACTGAAGCTAAAATGTGTAATTATGTTCTTCAAAAAACTTTACTCTCTTTGGATACAACTATGCATGATGTGTTAGAAGTTGTTTCTAATAATGATGTTAAGATGCATGATTCTGATGATTACATTCGTATCATATATCCTATTTTGATTAATTTAAATGAAAAATATACTCTTGATGATACTGATGATGTTGATGATGAATATGCAACTAATGACATTAACATTGTTTTACCTAATATGCTTTCCTCACAATTTACATTTACACCTAGTATCAAACATTGTGATTCTCAAGAGGATCCTTTTTCAAAACTTTTTATTATTCCTACTATGTTGGATATGGTTTGTCTTGCGAGTTACCCACCTTCCCTATATTATATAGAATGAGATAAGGAGATTAGGCACCATGCCTTATTTTATTGTCCTTATGGTATCACTTTTTTGTGTTTGGTTGTTGTATTATGTTTTTTCCATGATGTGTTTGCTTAAGGTTGTTAGGTTCTCTTATACTATTCTTGTCGCTTTATTGGTGCAAGGTGATAATAGAATTGAGCTTGTTGTACTATTCCTCTATATATGTTTCTATTCTTTCATCCATATGTTATGTTGTACCTATGTTATTGTTCATATATTTTTCCTTGTGTAATCTTCTGGGATCCATGATTTGGTAGCACTAATTCATTTTGGTCTCCAGGTTATGGTCTGAAAAGATTCTTCTTCATATCTCTTATGTGATCTTTCCTCCTTTGTGATTGTAGTTCTACTTTCTCTGGGCAATGATGTCAATTAATTTGCAATAGTATCATATATATATATATATATATATCTTATGAGGATACTAATCCCACAACAGGTATATCCCTTATGTGTTCTTTATATGTTTATGTGGTATTTTTCTTGATTTGTATTTGTTCGGGGGAATCTTGTAGTGGAAACATAATCATTGGAGATGTTGATGTTTCCATTAAATCCATTGCTCCCATTAAAGTATTAGAAATAACTTTAACATGGGGGCATGCACTCCACTCACTTATTGCACACATTCAATTTTCAATACACATATTATTTTTCAAGATACCTTTTCTCCCTTTTTGTATCAGTGACTAATCGTTAAAGAATGGATATATATTTTAGGATCTCTTGATCCCTCAGTTTCAAATGTTTTTAATCCCTTAAGGTTGAAGGTGTCCTTATGATTGCATCTCTTTTTGGTTTTAATCTTATGGAATAGAATATTCTTGAGGATGAATCCTTGAAGGGAAGACTAATGAGTAGCCACATTCACTAGACAGTTCAATTCCATCTTTCTAGTTGTGATGTTTCCTTGTGTGGTTAACAATGGGATATAAGTTCTCATTGGGCAAGATAATCACACTCTTTCTCTCAATATATTTTTCTAGTGACATCTCTCTTCTTTTGATCTTGGAGTTGATGAAGAATTGAGTCTCTAGAGGCTTCAAGATTCCTTTGTCCCTTTGGTTTTAATAAGATTATCTTTTCATTCCAATCTCCTTTACCAAGAGTTTGCATTGAGTCCATTCTCTTGCTAAAGTGGGGGCTTAATGTATCATCTTAAAATGGAAGAAATTATATGATAAGAGCATTTATCCCTCTAAGTAATTGGTCCAAGGTCATGTCAAGCACCTTGAATAAGTCTTTGCATGGATCTAGTTGCTTCCCTATTGTTGTTCTTTTCTCCCCCTATTTCCAACCTCTTTCTGACAACTTTCTCTGAGAAACTAAATACATTGACTTTTTGGGTCAATGATGACCTAAAGATGATGACGTAAAGAGTCAAGGTTGAACTTGAACCTAACTTAGGTCAAGGACAACCTTGACCCTAACCTAGGGTAGAGTCGACCTTGACTATGACCCCATGTCCAAACTTCAAGTTCTTGAGGTTTTGGGATATCAAGCTTCAGCAATTTTTATTTTCCTGCTTCTAGGTCAGTTGTTTTAGGTTTTGGAATGGTAAACTCTTAAATTTGATTTAATCCAGGTCCATTTCTATGGGTTAAGGTTATTTTGGATTTAAGTCTCCAATGTCAGCCTCTCTAGAAGTTTATGCCCTAGATTACTATATAAGGAATCATTCTTCTCTCAGTTTTACATTTATCTGTTATCTACTTTTCATGAGGAGACATTATACTAGACAATCTATTATCAAGCATTCAAGCATTCAAGGTCCAATTGATCAAGGAGATCCATTGTTAGCCATAGAAGGATTCAATCTCTATGGAGCCCTCTTGTTGAAGATTTCTTCATCCACATTCATTCAAGCCTATTCCTATGCCACTTGATCCATTCAAGATTGATGTTCAAGATCTAATGTCATTGATTTGAGATACCCTACATTAATTTGTACTTTCATTTGGATCATCTATAATTGTGGATTCAAGGATTCAAATTCTCCACAAGGATCTCAACATAAGCAAGGTGAATAGTTCCATTTACTCTGTTTATATATATTACAATTTCAATTACATTTCAAGGTTGATTCCAAACTAGGGCTTAACCAAGGAGATTTCCCCCATCCAAACAAAAAAATCATTTTTCTTTTAGGTTTAGGTATTGGACATTGAATTAGAATTTAGATTTAGATACCCTTTTCAGTGAACTTTTAAGATATGTGAACAAAATTTTTGTTAGAGTAGTGCAAGTCAAGGGTGAAATTTTGGGGTAAGGTTGTGCCTCAGGGTAAGATTGTGCCCAACTACGTGGGTCAAGGTTGACATATCCTAAAAAAGACAAAAAAAAAAAATTGGTTTTCTTTGTCTTGGCATTCCTAGTCTTGAGTAGGTTGCATAATTCCCCAAAACTGTATACATACATTAGAAATCAGCATTTTCCAAATTTTCCCTAATTTGAGGTTAGTACCTATCTTTTATTCATTCAAGATGTCAAGTACGCACTTTCTATAGTAGATTTTAGGATTTCCTCCTTTCTTCATGTTCTGCATCATTTGATCCATTTGTGCATTGATTCCTTCTTTGTGATTCGTCAATTTGCATCATTCTTGTTGAGAATTTGGGTAGGATAGGTTCTATATTATTTGCTCTATATCATACCCTATTCATATTTACCTCTATCCATTTTCTTTCTATTCAATAACACCTCTTATGATTCTTTTCTTTATCTTCTACCCTAACCACACTTAGAATGTGTGGCTAAGGCATTGGTGTTGTTTCCTAGACTGTTCTTTAGTTTGATAGCTCTTGCATTTCTATTTTAATTGACCTTTGGGAAAATCTCATGCCAAACAGTGTTCTTAGTAGTTCTCTGAAAAGACCCTTTGTCAAGTTTTGAATTATCCCATGCTACTGTCAACCTAGATTCAAAAATCACCTACATAGTCAATTCTTAAATTTGTAAAGTGTTGAGAGCTATCAATTTGTGATTCTAATTTTGGGACTAGAAGTCCTCTACAATTGAAAGGAGTACATGTTTTTAGTTGGTAGGAGGGAAAAAATCATCACAATGCTGTGACAAAGAAATAGCTCTTCCCTAAATTTAAAACCAAATGGAGTGATCTATTGAATCCATTAGGAAAAGGTCTTGATTGCACCTAAGCTCCAGCCTGGAAAGAAAAAAAATAGACACAACTTTAAAATAAACATAGAATTAAAAGTAAACACACTTACATGAAATAAACACACTTTGCATAAATTAAGTTCACGCATGGAGAATTTTTTTTTGAGAATATTCCCTTTTCTTAGCATGTTTTTTTTTTTTAGGCCTCAAAATAATGTTTTAGAAATTGGCCATTGATTTGAAATGTGATGAATTCCCCATGTAAAAAACTTAGCCTAAAAGAATTTTCTCCCAAAACTCTACAATTTGATAAGAGCCAATCCACAAGCATTGAAACTTGGTGTGATTGCCTAGTTTTTCTTTTGTCTTGTCGCACAAGAGAACAAGGTCTCATATTTTCAAATATTTAAACGTGTCTCATTTTTTGAACCAATATTTTATAATAGCTTGATGTTTTGATATGTTCTCTCAGGGTTTTGTCCTTTAATCATCCAATTCCTATAGCTTCATCAATCTGATCTAGGCTCTATCAACATCCTAAGCATACCCTCTCATGAATTTCATTGCTAGAATCTTGAGATTGAGTGGGAGTATTGGTTTCTGTCTATAGATGAGTAAATATGGGGATGCTCCCAAAGAATTCTTAATCCTGGCCCTATCTATCCATAAGACATATTTCAATGGAGTTTACCAATATTTTGGGATCTCCTTGAGCTAATGTTTTATCACTATAATCAATTTCTTATTGGTGGACTCAACCACACCATTCCCTTGGGGATAGTAATTATATGAGAGCTTGATTTTAACTTGATTTTCTATTACCCATTGACTAAGGAAAATTGATGCAAAAAATGAGCCATTATCACATACTAGGAAGAATGATATTTTGAATCTAGTAACAATATTCTCTTCCAAGAAATTAGTAACCACTTTAGCTATTCAATTTTAGAAAGTGTTATCTCCTTTCCAATGTGTGTAATAGTCTATAGCCACAAGGACATGCATATGTCTTGTTGATGCTGGTGGGTTTACTAGTCCAATAAAGTACAATCCCCACTTGGAAAGAGGTTGTACCTCAAACACTAGTTGTTGTGGCATAATTGGGTGTCTCTCCCTATTAGCACTTGTTTGAAAAATGTGGAAAGAGACATATTCAAATGTGTCCCAAAAAATTGTAGCCCAAAAGTAACCTCATATCAAATTGATATGGGTCATAGCCTTTGTTGACCCATGTCTCATACCATACTTATCATGATATTGTTCCAATACCTCTTTCACTTCTTCACATCCTAAATATTTCAAATAAATTCCATCATAGTTACATTTATAATGTTTTCTATCTTGAAGCCTATAGGATTCACACTTCATCTTGAATCCTTTGTGTTGGGAACTATTCATCCAATGAGGGTATTGATTCTACCAGAAGTAATACACAATCTCTTGATACCACACATTTGTAATTATTCCTTCATCAATGTATAATTGAGACACTAGGATCTTTTCTTTATTTTATGTCCTGATGTGATCATCAAATTTGATCTCATTTTCAATATTCAATCTCATTATTACCTATCATCTTGGTCACCCCTTGTCCTCTCACTAGTTTCATTAGTTGAATTTCCAAATTGAACTCTTGTAATATAGCCATCCATTTTCCTCTTCTTTCACATAATTCATTCTAAATTAGTAATCATTTGACTGTAGGGTCTGGCATGATACCATATACCTTGCTCCATGTGTGCATTTAATAGAAAAATTTCTTGACTACCTCTATTAGGGTGAATTATTGTTTGTCAAGATTGGATTATTTTAATTCATCATTTTCTAGTGGACAAATAATGAATGTGATAGGTCTCTCATCCTTCTTATCTTTCTTTTGAGTAAGAATACTTACACATGAGTGTCTTGAAAAAAAGGAATAACTTTTTAAAGGCAACTCATAATCTAGACTTACAAGTGCTATAGTCATGGAGATAGCTAGTTTGATATCTTCAAAATATTTATTGATTTTAGGAACCCATTATGTTTTCACTCCCTTTTTCAAAAAATTATTAAGGGACAAACTATTTCAGTGAACCCACTAATGCAATTTCTCACAAAATTAATATTCCCAAAGAAGGATTTAAGCTCTTTGTGACTATGATGAGGTGACAACTTTATAATCACTTCTATCCTCTTAGGATCAATGGATATCCTAACTTTAGGAATAATGTGACCCAAAATATTTCCTATGGTAGTCCTGAGTAAACACTTCTGAGGATTAAGAGATATGTTGTATCTCTAATATTGGTTGAAGACTTGTCTCAAATCAACAACGTGAGTACTTTGATCTTTTGAAAATATGGTTAGGCCATCCATATAGATAACTATGCTTTTATTTATTGGCCTCTTGAATGCTACATCCATCACACTTTGGAATGTAGCTCCTCCATTGATTAATCCAAAGGGAACCCTGTTGTATGCAAAGGTTCCCCATTTTGTTGTAAATGAAATCTTTGATTTGTCTTGCTCACCTACTATTACTTGGTTGTGTCCTAAATATATGTCTAGGAAGGACATCATTTTAGACCCATTTACAATATATAGTAACTCATATAAAGTGTGAAAAGGGTAGTTATCCTTCTGGGATGCTAGGTTCAAATTGTGAAAATTCATGCAAAGGAGAGTTCCTCTAGTCTTTTTCCTTATTGGAGCCAAGTTTTCAACCCATGTAGAATATTTAATTAGAAAGATAATATTGACATCAAGTAACTCCTAGACCTCTTTCATTATTAATGGTTTGATAATGGGGTTAATTTGTCTTTATCTCTAACAAAAGGCCTTGGCATAAAGATTTTTTGGGATATCATGGGTAATAATGTCAAGATCATATGTCTTGAGTTCTTTATAACTCCATGGTATGACATGTTTGTATTCTATAACTAATTAAAGGATACTTTCTCATTCTTGAGGATTACATCCCATTCTGATTCTCACCAAACTAGGGTCTTCTTCAGTGCCTAGATTATATGAATCACATTCTTCAATCCCCTTTTCTTCCACACATTTGTTACTGCATCTTGATTCATCTTGATCAGAGATATGTTCCAACTCTACCATTACCTTAGGGATTGTGTTGGTTTTCAAATTTATGATCTCATCTTCATATTCTAATTCATCATCCTCATATTTGTCATTGGGTGTATCATCAATTTCTTGTCCCTTGAACAAGTCATTACACATAATGAACTCCAAAATATGTTCATCATCTAGGAAAGCTTGGAAGTTAATAATATTTTCTAGAATATATAGGGAAGCAACCAATTCAACTAAAAGCCTTTTGATTTTTGTCCTTTTAATGGGTGGTAATGCACTAGTTGAAATTTTAAGGGCATTGGCTTCCATATTTCTCCTTCTTGGAATAGACTTTATGTTTAAGGCCTCAAATATTCTATCAAATTCAAAACTCTTTTTCAGTAAGTAGTCTACTATCATTGCGAGAGTAGATTGATTTAACTTGTCTAATCACCAATTGAGAATCTCCTTTCACTATGAGAGCTTTGACATCTACGAATCAAGGCTTCATATTTTACTACATTGTTAGTATACCTAAATTTTAAATTATATGCAACATGTAATGACCTACCTTTGAGATTAATTAGTTCTATACCTGCAGCACTAGCTCCTAATTTTTATATAGAGCCTTCAACCCTAAGTGTCCATATCAGTTGTTCTTTGGGCTTTCTTGACTTGTGTTTATTTATTCAAAGCCTTTATTTTAATTGAACATGGAAGAACTACTTCTTTGGGATACATTGCAATACTTCATGTGGTGGATTTGATAAGTTTTATTGTTTACCTTTTATATGGGGGTTGTCTATTTCTCTTGTTGATCTTGAATCTCCCCAATTAATTCTGTGATTTTATCAATGTTTAGCTTAGGATGAACAACTACAAAGGTCCAGCTTTCACCTTTCACAAAGCATCTTCTACTTAAAACTTTGACCATAGTTAGTGTGGGATAAGATGAACCTCCACCATATGAAGAGGTATCACTATATGATGCATTTACATCTTCATTTTCCCCTTCATAATTCTCTATGACTTCAAAAATGCAAATGGGACTTGATTTTTTTTACTACTTTATTGGAAGTTAGACCATTTTTCAGGTGCATTATCAGAGTCCATACCTAAGAAATCATGTTTGGAAATGTGAGCACTCAAATTGTGAATGACTTACTTTGTCCAAATTGCAAAATTCTTGAAGGAGAAAAATGTTGGGGTTTTATTTTTCTCCTAAGAATTATAAATTTGGAGCCATGTTTTCTATGAACTAGGTCACAATCTCTTCAATTAGGGTCGGGTACATTGATTCTCTATTCATATTTTCTAGTTTCTTGGCTAAAGTTATGTCGAGAGCCATCACCTTGTAGGAGCCTAAACCTAATTGAAGGAATCCTACCTAATTCAAGGCATTGTATTCTATGATTATTTTCTTTAGTTTTTCCTTAGCATCTATCTTGATCTGATTATTCAATTCTTTCCAAGGTAACCATAATTGGGTAAAATCATTTGAGAACCATCCTCTTAGGTACCTTGTTTATTCTCTACTTTGCAACAAGTCATATGTTTCTATAATTTCCACCACATGTATGTCTATAATGTCTTGAATTATGGGGCCTGTAGTCAATTGTATTCTTTAATATCTTTCAATACCCCAATAAATTTTACTTTGTTTCATCAATTTGAATCACTATTTGATTCATAGGTTGAGGAGTGACTCCCAAACTTTGAGTTATCAAAAGTGGCATGAAATTGCAATAAGCTCCTAAATCTATGAGATAATTGTGAAGGGTTTTTCCAAAAATTCTAAGACTGAGTAAGAAAGGAGGTACTTCAACCTTGTCTTTATACATGGTAGGCATACCTCAGAAGTGTTAACTTGTTGTGATATTGTCTTCTAGGATCATATATTAGTCATTGTCTTGGTATGATCAAGAGTCTTTATTAGTGCTTCCATTTGACTAGGGTAATTTTGTAGGATATCAAATAAGGATATATTGCCCTTCATTCTTTTTAAATCTTCAACTACACTATACTTTTCAGCAAACCAAGCAGGATTCTTTAGTATCGTAGGTATATTTCCTTAGTTTGATTTTTTTTTTCCAACATAGGGTTCTCTTGTAGGTGTTAGATTTTTATTATCTCTTGGATCTAAAGGTATTGGATGTAATGAAAGAGGAATTCCATCAGTCATGGGTTCACTTTGATTTTGTAAATTGTAAGTATTTTGATTATTATTCCAGAAAGAGAACATCTCTTTTGTTTGATGATCAAATTCCTAATTGGATAGAAAAATGAATTCTTCATTGACTTGTCTTTCCATTTCACGATTCTATGGAGAATAATAAACTTCTATTGGCATAGTATTGAACTCCATTAAGGGATCATTGCCTTGTGAAATCTAGTTCAGTTCTTTATTTCCATTGAAATATGAGCCACCATCATTAGGTATGTTTTGACTATTGTCTAGTTGTTTGACATCCATAAATTGAGCATTATTATTTTTTTCTTCATGGATACTTTCATTCTTTGGATGGGTGTTCCATTTTTTATTCTATCTTTGGAAAGCATTGTTACAATCTGGAGGATTGAATTTGTGCCCTACATTATTATTTCTACTAAAATTATCATTATAATTATGACCATATTTGTTGTTGTAAGAACCTACATTTGTTCTTTGAAAGTTATTATTCTACCCTTGTGACAAACTCAAATAGATTACCTTTTTTGTAATCTGAGACATGGTTTTCTATATTTGGCCGATCTCAGTTGTAAAATTACTTTCTACTTCAGTGGATGTTGCTACTTTTTTCTCAAAGAAAAAAGCTTTTGGAAGTTCATATCCTAGGTAGCTTATGGTTGGAACTAGCATGTCTGGTGCTTACTTTAGTGAAAGTGGAATCATTGGAATGAATTGACTAGGCATTACTTGTGCCCCAACAAGATATTTTAGTACTATTATACTAGCCTAAGTTGGAACTATCAACCCCCCCCCCATTAAGATTGACTTATTTAATAAAGGTAATTACTTCCTTGAAGGCTTTGTCCAGAGTGTTGATTTATTTAATAGGAAGTCTCCTTAGGAAGATAGCAATAATGTCATCCATAGCATTGAGTTAAATACATATTTTTGCTTCAAATTGTATCATGTAGGGTTTTTTTAACTTGTAGTAGACCATGTGAAAGTGGTGATTGAAATGTGAAATGGTCTCCACTAGATCCCTCTTGATTGATATGAACTAATGATTTATCATAGGTAGGCTGAAAAATAATTCAAATTGATCCAAGAATTTTTTTTTAATGTGACCTAGTTCTAGATACATATTGGTGGCAAATTCATAGAGACGTTAAAGGAAACCTCTCCCAATGTGTATGGGAATATATTTGTTGAATCTATTTCCAATTGTATATTTCCTTGAAAACCTTGATATGATTCTCAACTATCTACATTTCTTCATAAATGAACCATGGTAAAATTTTCTTGGGTTTCTTAGGAAGATCATTAAGTGCACCTTCCAAATTGATTGGTGAACCTATTGTTGGAAACAATTAATTAATTAAGTATTATCTTTGATGTTACACAAAATGTCAAATCATTACTAGCCAGTGATGTTGAGCTCACTTGAATATTGAAGATAGTTTGCTATGTCTGTTGAGCATTCCAAAGTTTTCCTAGTTTAGAAGATAGTGTCTACTGAGTTCACTTAGGCGACAAAGTAAAGTTCATAAAAGTTGAGTGTTAATCAAGCTCACTCGGTTAATGAAAGAAATTTTGGATGGAACTACTATTAACTGAGTTCACTTGGTTACCAAAGGAACTTTGTGACTATTTAATGTTAAACAAGTTCACTTGTTTAACACAAGAAAATAGTTTTGAGTTAGTGTCTACCAAGCAGGTTTGGCTACCGAACGATTTTCTTGTTTTCACATATTGAGCTCAATTGAATTATTTGTTGGTTCTAGCCAATTGAGGAGATGAATATTAATTATTCTAAGTTATATTCAAGCGAACTTGACAATGTTTAAGATATAAATACAAGGTCAAGTTGAGGATTGAATATGTGGAACATAATTGAAGATTTGATGATGCTTAGAAGATGTGAATTAGAAGGATAAGAAAAACATCATTTTTGAGATGCAAAGATATATTAGATCAGGAAGGATGAAGTATACAAGCCAAAGTTGAGATTTCTAATCAACAATTCAGTTACATCAAAAATCAAGTCATCTCATTGTTACTCTCTAACCATTATAGCAATGATCTAAATCTCTTAATAGATTTGGCTTAATAGCCATTTGTAGATCCTCTAACAAGTTGGCATTTTTATTGAATTGTCTAAAGACATTTAACAAGGTCACTCCTAATAGGGTGATTAAATCCTCTAACACAATCCACACCTAAAAATGTGTTTTGTAACCTTTAACTAGGGTGGCTCCTAATAGAGCCCACTTTAGAAGATTAAAAATTAGCAACTAGTTACGATTGGTGATTTTTCCCAAATTAGGTTTTCACGTTAAATCCTTGTGTCAATTGTGTTAATGCTATTTATTTTATGTTTTTGCAACTAAGTTAAAGTAAGATCAATCACAGATAATATATTAATATTTTCATTATAAGCTTTTGTTGAGTTATTTCAGTGTTTACTGAGTTTCAAAATTTGTTAGTGTAACCAAGTGCCTATGTATTTGTCAAGTTTCTTTTTACACTAAGTTATGATTTGTATTGACATCTAAGGGATTTGGGTTATAGTCTTGTGATAATTGATTAACCCCTCCCCTCTCAATTACCCCTCTTATATTTCCAACATCTACTACATTTGTGAAGAGGGTCCTTGGTTGAGGATTAGGTGGAACGATAGGTAGAGGTATACTGAGAGGTGGAACTAAAGATGATAAGATTTTGAATTCATGGTAGTCCTTTATTACTCCAAGGCTTGAAAAAATGAGTGAGTTCTAAGAACTTGTGTCCACCAGGTGAAGATCTTAAATGTGTTTGAAATATATGATAGGATAAGTTACTAAGAGGGGAGGGGTGAATAAGTAACTTATAAAACTTTATTTATCAATTAATCCTTCATGAGTAATCTAATTTAATTACATACATGAAAAATTGAAAGCATTAAAACGTTCATAACACATTCACACACAATATGGTGACCTAGAAACCTTCCAAATAGAAAGTAAAATTGGGATGGGGATGATACCCACAAGATTTAGTACTATAGTATAAAGTTGGCCTATTGAGGCTTACAATGATCACTTCTAATGATCTACCCTATTAAGAGAAATAAGGACTACTAGGTCCACCTTGCAAAAGGATTTACAAACATACAATGAAGTATGCACTCGATAAAGAGATTTACAAAAGATTGTTAAGTCTACCTTGTGAATGGATTTAACTATTCCAATTGTCAGGATGAACCAATGGTTGATCTATGATCTACAACTTGATTTCCTGAATGAGATTCCTTTGAGTGTTCTGATCAACTTGTTGTGATAGATAAATCTTTGTTGCTCCTTATGCTACTATAACCTTTGACTTCACACTTTTATGATATTTAATTTTACTTACAATACTTATCTCTTCGGGACATGATACAATAGATTACATATATACCAATCCAATTTGAAATTCATCAAAGTCAGCTACAATACAAGTTTCACAAAGTTAGCCCAACTACAAGAACTTGGGTTCTGAAGACAAACTTGGTGAGGTTCTAATATTCAACATCCATTTTAAATGCTTGGCATCATCATGCACTTGGAAGATGTAGAAGCTTAGTCCATACTAATACCTTCTAAGTAGTTTGAACTAAGTTTGCATTGGTGACTTAACGAATATTGTGAAACTCAGCATATAAACTGAATCACTTGATTCACATTGCATAACTTAGTCAATGCTATTACTATAAGCTAGGTATAAACTGAATCACTTGGTTGAGATTGAATGGATCGATCACCAATGGATTCAAATCATGGAAACTAAGAACTCTGTAACAACTGTAGAACTTGATCTACATTAAGAGACTTGGTAAACACTATGGAGCTTAGTTTACACTAACAATCATCAGCTTGGTAGATATTGCCTGAAGCAAACTATATACTATTATTGGTACATGGTAGCAACTATAGAACTCAATAGAGCCTAAATTACTTGGTTAATATTGTTAACTTCACAATAAGCTCAGTAGATACTAGCTATCTAAATATGTGTGTGTGTGTGTGTGTGTGTGTGTGTGATTAATAAAAAAACTTGAAAAAAATTTGATTGCAGTGTCAACAATCTCCCCCTTTTGCATTGGTGACAAAAACACTTATCAATCAAAACTAAATTTTCAAAAAATTTAAATGATCTTAAGTCTTCATCTTGTGACTTTAACTCAATGCCATATTCTGTTTTTGATATTTTTCAAAATTGATTTTGTAATTTGAATATTTGTACATGTATGATGATGCTCCCCCATACATATATATTCAATATACTTTATATTATATGCATCGTCTCATGTCTTATCTTCTTTCCCTTTCTAACACATCTTCTCCCCCTTTGTATATCACATCTTATATTATATCTTCTCCCTTTTTATAGTATGTTGTATACATCTTCTCCTCCTTTTTGACATAAATATCAAAGGTGCATTTTACATGGTTATACCAAAATGTGACAAGAAATCAGAATGTACCTTTAGAATTAGTGTCATTGTCTTGTCCAAGTTTTCTTGCAACACCTTGCTTGTGCAATCTGAACTTCTACTAATAATTCTATCATGTGATCAACAATGGAGAAGTTGTTACCATTGATGAGGGTTTTAGCATGTGCAATATGCTTCTGCAAGGCATCCATGTTTGGGAGAATCATGCCCTATATGTCTACTAGTGTAGCTCTTATCCTGGCTTCTTCCCTTAGCAATTCTACCTACATAGTAGTTAGAAATCTGATCTTTGTATAGTGAGCAAAAAATTAGCTGGGGTCAAGTGATAACTGTTGTGCACTTTCCTTTAGATCCTCATAATTCTTGGAAAGTTTACCTTTGATTTCTTGTGTAAAAATGGATGTATCATAGAGTTTACCAAATAGTCAAAGTTACATTGTTGCAAGAGGTTTCCGATGAACCTAGAATAGTAAACAAGTCTACTTGATGTATTGCAATCTTTTGTGCAACTAGCTCCAATAATTTATTTTCAAATTTCTTTTCTACTCTCTGCAACAATTTCTCTTGTCTATTCAAATCTTTATTGAATTTTTGGACCACTTCTACTAGTTGTGCTAAAATAGATTGAGAAGTGTCAACCTAGTGCTGAGTGCCTTAGCAAGAATGTTCTTTGCATCTTCAAGCACTTGAAATTCTCTCTATCTTAGTTTTCTTTTGTAGTAGCTCTCGTACTTTTGTACTTGGTTAAGGATTTTTCTCAACTATCTTAGTACTTATTAATTATATGCTTGGAATAGAAATAATTGTAGAAATAGAAGGACTATTAGTAAAAGTAGATATTTCACTTATTGAGGAAACACCTTGTGTTGGTAAATAGATTTGTTCTCTCTAGTTTTGACTCACAAATGTCCTAATTTATGAACAAATTTTGATTACAATAGTTTGGAAAGTGACTTCTTGAAGATTTACTTTCCTTGAATTATTGGGTACAACTCTCTATTATGAATTTGCAATGAATTTTGTTTATTCTTGAATCTAATAGGGTATGTTCTTAACCAGAGAGTAGGAGAGGAAAACTAAGTTAAACCTATAAGGAACTCAATTTAGGCAAGAAGTGAGTGAGAGGTATGACTAGTTTTCCTTATATTCATGAGAGGGTATTATGGTTCTTCATGTGTCATGTTGAGGGTCTTTTGTCCAAAGTGACCAGTCTAGTGTAACTCAACACTTCATGCTTTGAGGTCTAGTGAGAGACCAGTCTAAGGTAACTCAAGTAGTTGGCCATGTGATGACACTCTCTAGTAAGTAGCCTTAGTCTCCTTCACATTTTCTTTATATTTTCCTTTGGTGGTGTATTTATGGGTGGTATACTTGTTGGATGTTACTTTTTAAGATGTATTTATTGTGAGTTATTGATTGGATATTAGTTATTGCTGGCAATTAAATTTTATTGATGAATGTCTATTATTCATTGGTGGTATTTTTATTGTTGGAGTTGGTGACTAGTGGCTTACTTTTATTTATGACAATTTTTATCTATTAATTATGTTCTTGGACATGTCGCCTTTGACTTATGGTGGATATATTTCATTGACTTTATCTTGATTTGATATTTTATTGTATTTGGTATCTAGATGCTAACTCAATGTGTGATGTTGGTGTTGAAATGAGTATCCTTTTTTAATCTCTTCTTCTTGTATAGTTTGTGCTACCCTTGAGTTATTTTTGGCTATTAGGATTCCTTTCCTAGGACTATTTTAAAGTTTTCAATTATCTATGTGTGGATCATACATCATGTTTCCTACATGTTGGGAGTGCAAGATTGACTAGGCGACCACATGGTGGGGAAGTAGTTTCTTATTACCATTTGGGTCCCCCTCAAGTTTGATAGATGTTGGATGGTCATTGGTGTAGTATACCCTTAATCATTCTTATTCATATCTCAAGACTTCTACTAATTTTATGTATCTATGTACCATGTATTTTTGGATGCATGTTTGATTGTGGTGACTAATTAGGAAAGTACTATACATACTTCATAAACTCTTAATGGGATTTTGGGCCAACATGTAATTATTAATTATAATCCTAAATAAGTAAAAATACTTGTACAAAAGAGCATAGGGTTAGGGATTGTTTCATAGTTGTGATGTAAAATTGGTTCTTGTTGTGGTATTGAGCTAAAGGGATTATGGATTGTAATCAGGTTGTAATTACTGGATTGTAATAATATTAGACTTCTTGTTTGGTGGATGTAGCCCAGGGGTAGGGTGAACCACATTAAATCTTGTTGTCTTGTGTTCTTTTCTATGTGGTCTATTATTTTCTAATATTGGTTATATTTGCATGCAATTGTTACTTTGGTTCATAGTTTAATCCTAACAAGTGGTATTAGAGTGATGTCTTTTTATAGTTATCCTCTACAAGAAAGTCTCATGGTTGAGTGGGAGTGATTGAAGATGAGGGTAAGCTGAGGGTTAAAAAGTTTAATAGGTAGAACTTCTAGTTATGAAAGATGCAAATGGAAGACTATCTTTATCAGTAGGATTTATAGAAGCCGTTGGAAGGAAAAGCCAAGAATTAGGGATCTATGTCAAATGATGAATGGGATCTTTTAGATAGAAAGACACTTGGAAGCATTCAATTATGCTTGGCACCATCAATGGCATTTAATATTACAAAACCGAAGACAACAAAATAATTGATGCAAACCCTAGCAAAATTATATGAAAAGCCCTCCACTTCAAACAAGTTATTTCTCATGAAGTGTTTATTTAATATGAAAATGGAAAAAGGTGGATCTATTATAGATCATTTAAATGAGTTTAATACTATTACTAGTTAGTTATCTTCTATGGGTATCAATTTTGATGAAGAAATTAGGGCTCCTTTGATTTTGTGCTCTTTTCCTGAAAGCTAGAATGGCTTGGTAATGGTTGTGAGTAATTCTATTCTTGGATCTAGTACCCTAAATTATGATGATGTGATTAGTGTTATTTTTAGTGAGAAAACTTGTAGGAAAAGCTCAAGTGGATCTACATCAGGAAGTGCTTTGAATGCACAAAGCAGGGATAGAACAACTGAGAGAGGAAGTAATTCTAGAAATTTCGAGAAATCAAAAGAAAAGTCAAATGGGAGGAGGTCTCAATCAAGAGGACTGAACAATTACTAGTACTATGGGAAACAAGGGCACAAAAATGAAGGAGATAAACTAGATGGAGACAAGGAGGCAAATGTGGTAAGTAAAAAATACAAAAAGGATGCTTAGCTTTTGTCTTTAGAAAGTGTTGATGATTCATGGGTTTTAGATTCTGGTGCTTCATTTAATGCTACACTTCGTAGAGATTTTTCATTGATTATGTACAAGGACATTTTGAAATTATTTATTTGGGGGAGAATAACCCCTGTCAGATTGTTGGAAATGGAAAAGTTAAGATTAAGTTGCAGAATAGGAATCAGTAGCTACTGCATGAGGTAGGACATGTTCCAAGACTGAGTAGGAATTTAATTTCAATAGGGCAACTCGGTGATGATGTTTGTGTAGTTACTTTTAATGATAAAAATTGGAAGGTTTCAAAAGGTTCCCTTGTAGTAGTAAAAGGTTTGAAAGTAGGCACCTTATATCTTTGTACATGTCATATTGTTCCTTCTATTTTAATTGTTTTAGAGAAAAATGAATGTTCAGGAATAGTTGCTATAGTTGAGTAGGGAGAACAAATAGCTACTATAAATTTGGATAAAGCACTATGGCACAATAGACTTGGGCACAAGAGCAAGAAAGGTATGAGAGTATTTCATTCAATGAAAGTTTTACCAGGTCTAAAATGTGTTAATATGTATTTCTATGAAAGTTGTGTGTATGGAAAACAAAAGAGAGTGAGTATTGTGAAGATTAGGAAGGAAAACAAAAAGGAAAAATTAGAGCTTGTCCATATTGATGTATGGAATTTAACTCAGGTATCTTCCCTTGGTGGCTCTCATTATTATGTTACATTTCTTAATGATGCAACTAGAAAAGTATGCGTTTATTTCCTTAGACAAAAATCTAATGTATTTCAAAATTTTAAGAAATAGAAATACTTGGTTGAATGTGAGACTAGTAAGAAATTAAAATGTCTTAGATTTGATAATGGTGGTGGATATTATAGTCATAAATTTGAAGATTATTGATCCACTAAAGGTATTTGTAGATAGAAATTTTTTTCAAGGACTCCACAAGAAAATGGAGTGGTTGAATGCATGAACATGACTATAATGGAGCGACTAAGGAGCATGAGGATGCAAGTTGGGTTGCCCTTACACCTATTGGTGGAGGCTATCAATATTGTTGTATATTTGATTAATAGAGATCCTTCTACTCTTTCGGGTTGTGGTATTCCAAAGGAAGCATGGACTGGTAAGAAGGTGAGTTATTCTTTTCTCAAGACCTTCAATTTTGAAGCTTTTGCTCATATAGATTCTGAAAATAGAACCTAGTTGGAAGCTAAGTTAAAGAAATGTGTTTTTTTGTATATAGCATTAATGAATTTGGTTATAAGCTTTGGGATTTTGAAAATAATAAAATTGTAAGAAGTAGAGATGTCATATTCAATGAGAAAGTGTTGTACAAAGCTTTTTTGTAACAACATGAGAAGAAAGAAAATGATTATGTAGTGTTGGATGATACTTCAAAATCTAATGTTAGTCATTCCTCATGATGTACAACAACTGCAACAACAAATACCACACACACTAGTGAATGTTAGATGGTCAATAAGGAAAATTAGACCGCAAGAAATATTCTCTCCCTCTTTGTATTCAATTTTACTTATCGATGCTAGTGAACTTGAATGTTATGATAAAGTTGTGTAGGTAGATATTAAGATTCAGTGGGAGTCTACAATGAAAGATGAAATGGACTCTTTGCTGAAGAATAAGACATGGGATTTATGCAAGTTGCCTATAGGTAAAAGAGCTTTATAGAATAAGTGGGTTCACAGGTTAAAACAAGAGGATGGAAGTAAGAAAAGATTTAAAGCTAGGTTAGTTTTAAAAGGATTTGCACAGAAAAAGGGCATTGATTTTAATGAGATATTTTCTCATGTTGTTAAGATGACTTCTATCCATATTGTTTTAAGTATTGTGGCTACTGAAGGTTTTTATTCAGAGTAGCTTCATGTTAAAACAACATTCCTTCATGGTGATTTGGATGAAGATATATATATGGCTCAACCACAGGGATGTCAATCCATACATAAAAATGACAATCCAAAAAATATGTTGACTAAGATAGTAACATGGGAGAAGCTAACCTCCTCTTCAGCTTCAATTGGTCTTCTAGACTGAACATGAATAAAAGAACAATAAAGTTTAGATTGGTTTGATTTAGTGGGAACCTCATGGAGCAGTGAGATAGCTACAAGATTAGTCTCCAAGTGGGAGATTATTGTTTAATGTGGAGCCTCATCAGTCCCCAAGTGGGAGATTGTTAGATTGTGGTGACTAATCAAGAAAGTACTATATATACTTTATAAATTCTTTGGGGCTTAGGGCATTACCCTAAAAAAAATTTTGGGCCATATTTTATCAGGATTTTGGGCTGACATGTAATTATTAATTATAACCCTGAAGTAGTAAAAATACTTGTATAAAAGAGCTTAGGGTTATGGATTGTTTCATAGTTGTGATGCAAAATTGGTTCTTGTGGCGGTATTGAGCTATAAGGGATTGTGGATTGTAATCAGGTTGTAATTACTGAATCATAATAATATTGGACTTGTTGTTTGGTTGATGTAGCCCAAGGATTGGGTGAACCATGT
Organism: Cupressus sempervirens; assembly: GCA_028749045.1. Classification (NCBI taxonomy): domain Eukaryota; kingdom Viridiplantae; phylum Streptophyta; class Pinopsida; order Cupressales; family Cupressaceae; genus Cupressus; species Cupressus sempervirens. Next base: position 844,122,977 of record CM053789.1, on the reverse strand, counting down.
CAAATCTTGGTGTCTTGTATTCCTTTCTGTGTGATCTATTATTTTTTGATATTGGTTATATTTTCATGTAATTGTTATTTCTATCCATAGTTTAATCCTAATAATGCAATGACATATTATATTATATATTAATGTACTAGCATATATTCTCGCCAATCCTATTGCATGTATAGTGTATGATATTCATTTGATATGTTCTCATTGTATTATTTCTATTCATGCATTTAGTTATGAGATGATGTATCTATTATTTCTTTATGATCATGAAACATTGTACTTGAGACTTAAAGTAATTAATATAAACTTCTTAAATGTAACTCAATGTAGAGAAACCCTTGAGGACTAGAAATTATATTTGTACTTTCTTATGTGTACTTGGTGTGTATGTGTATATTACTCTTGAATCATTTCTTTGATGTTGTTTAAACTTCAAAAAAAATACTTTAGTAAACATCAAATGATGATAGGTTATTTATCTTGGATTCCCAAGCAGGATGTTACATGACTGCTAGTCATCTTGAATGCCTTTATATATATATAAGGCACTTCTATGATGTATTCATCCAATTATATGATTATCTATTCATTTGATCATATCATTTGTCTCTCATGTGCTATGAAATGAGTTTCTTAATCTTAGCATTTTCATATTTTTCCTTAGGAAAATTCTTACATGGTATTAGAGCTTGAGGAAGATTCTTAAAAAGTAACTAGGATTGGTTGGTTACAATCAAATTATGAACAATTTCTAGCCAACTAATCCTCCTTGCGCAATCCTCCACAGTTATAGGTTTGCAAGTGTGATCTCTAGTATTATATAAACCAATCCTTCTCTTTAAACATTTCATTATCATTTCATCGATGTGGATCACATCCTAAACTTTCTCCACTCCAAACAAAGGATGTGTTCATATAGAAGACACTAAATTATGAATTCTTGGTTTTTTTATTTTATGAAAGCTATACTTTGATAGCATATGATGTATTCAAGAAGAGATAATCTCCAAAGGTTACATATAACCTTACATCTAGATTAAAACATACGACAAATACCCAAATAAAATAACAAGAAATGAGAATCAAAAGAAGAAATATCAATAGATTATCACCAAGTTTATCTATTAATATAGCTATTTCATTGATATTATTAATATATAACTATATTAATACATATACATGAACTACCTATTAAAACTTATTTGATGTTGTTCATCCACAAAATTTTGGGACCTCATATAAGGCTCCAAGCCACATGGTGGCTTATCTAATCAATAATTTCTAAGAAAAAGGAAACATATTATAAACATATAGCTCAAGATCTAAATCCATAAGAAAAATCCCAAATAGATACATTGTGTTGTATAAACATTAAAGAGGTTCCATTAAACATATTACAATGTACAGTAATGTGCCAATATGTATCACATGTCATGAATCTTCATCATAACCCACAACTTGCAACTCTAATTGTTGGAACATAAAGTTAGTATAGAGTCAAAGAAATTTGAAAATAGCATCACTTAATAATATTAAAAAAAAGATGCAAAGCTAGACATAGGATCTCCATGATTCCTAGACCATTGCATAAGGATTTCATAATAAAATGAGTCAATTGGATTGATCACAACAAAATACAATAGAAAATTTATATAAATGAATAGTGATTAGATAAATCCAAAGGAAATATTTTTGGTGATGCATGATTTCTAATGATTCTAGGATGCTCCTACATCAGGTACATTCCATTATTGTTGAGATAGAGAGGATGATTATTGAAGAGAAGTCTTTATGGTGTGAATTTATTTAAGGACCCCTCATTTTGAATCTTGATTTCCTTTTTAAACTCATGATGGTTTTGGGAGTGAAGCTATGTTTTCTTACCTAACCTCCACAAAAGGGGTATGCTGCCATATCTTTTGGTAAGTTGGTGGTTGGTGATCTTTACCATAGTTTATTGGGAATGTTTCTTCCACTCTTCTTCGGAATAAACTCTCCCATTCATAGTGGCTTCCCTTGTAAAGTATTTCATAATGCTTTTCAATACCTAATGGTTCTTCATGGCTTGCATATAGCTTGAATATTTCCTCTTCTCATACTCTTGTTTTGTTTAGGTTTCTATTGGTTTTAGAAAACCTTTTTTTCTCTCTCTCAAGGTCTTATTTACATCATTTATTGACTATTTTTCTCTTGGCTCAAGGGCTTTATGTCAAAAATGGGTTACGAGGAGCCTTTCAAAACCATGTATCAATATTTATATTCCAATGATATGTTGTTCTGAGTGCTAGGATTATTTTTGGATGATGGTTTAAGGTTCCTTCCTAATCCCCCCTATAGTTTAGATGTCATTCTTTTAGCACTGGTTCAAGACCTTGTTCATCACCAGTTAGTTTCTCTAGTCAAAATATTTTCAATACTTGGGGCATCCACTATCTTATGCTTGGTGGTCAAATGAATTGTGAGTTCATCCACTTCATTTGAATCTTCACTAAGGATTTATCCCTTTTCCAATTAACTTAATCATATTAAAATATTTAAATGGATAAAAAAATCACTCAATTACATTTTACAAGAATGGTGAATGCATATTAGAAAAAATAATCATTCATTTATATTTAAAGAAAAAGTAATAAATCTAGATGTAGAGATAATATTAAAATACTTGGGTTCACTAGGATTCAGCCCTTTCCCAATTAACTTAATCATATTAAAATATTAAAATAGATTAAAAAATCACTAATTTATATTCTAGAAGAATGGTGATTTCATATTATATAAAATAACTATTTGTATTTTTTTTTGCGATGTACAGATAAGTTGTTCAGTCACCTCATTTAAACAAGTTATTATTTAAACAGAAGGCTGTAAATCTAGCTTTAAAAATAATATTTAGTTAGTTGTTGTATGTCTGAATTAGTAAATCCACCTCAACAATCATAAGGAACAACCCATTAATGTCTTTAAGTTGGCTGGCTTTCCACAAACTATAAATGTCACAATTGAATATTTATATGTCAAAAGCAATACAGGATTGAACTATTTTAATGATTTTTTATCTAAAACTGAACTATTATAGTGTTTGCAAAAATATATATAATCAAGAGATATTAAGATAAATAAAATTGAAAAATATGATTTGTTAACTTCAAATACATAAATACAAAAAAATATTTGACAGTCATAAGAAAATAATTCTTCTAATTATATATGTCAACAATAATAATACATTAAATAAACCTTTTTAATTCAAAAAAACTTATATCAGATATCCTAATTACGCCGAGAGGCGTTCTATACAATGGCAGCACAAATGCCCAGCACGGGAATATGCCAAGATTCCTTGTCAATAAAAAAGAATTGGGAGCAGTTACAAACTTCCAAATTAAATATTAAAAAATAATTTCCGAAATAATAGCTGGCCAAAATAATAGGAAGCGAAATGGAGGCCGAAATAATAGGCTTGAAAAAGTAGGGCCCGAAAAAGTAGGACCCAAAAAAATAGGGCCCGAAAAAATAGGGGCAAAATTATTTCAATATGATTTTTTTTTTTGTTAAATATAATTTTGCATGCACATTCATGCTTTTTTTTTTGCGGGGAGTGGGGGAATTTGAAACAAATTCGTGGAATGTGAAGAGACGTCTGTTGTGGGATATGAGGAGCCTCTCAGAAGTTATAAAACCAAGGCTCCTCATTTCATTTTCATTTTATGTTTTTGCAGGAAGGAAGAGGTGGAGGTTATTGGAGGATTAGATTGGAGTTTTTGAATAGGAGTAAATTGAAGTTTTGTTGTAACATTTTTGCAGGTGAGATTTCTATTTTTTATTTACATTTTCATTTAGATTTAGATGTAGACGTAAATTGAAATTCAAAATTAGTTATAATATTCTACTTTGATTTATATTTCAATTTTAATTAATTTCATTTAGATTTAGAATTCTGTTCATATGACCGAAATTGAGGCCACTAGAGGACCTGTGCAAAGTTTTTCGTGGAGATAAGCATGTGGGTACTGAATCAAGGCACATTAGGCCTCTTGGAGATGTAATTGCGGTGACTTCCATGGCTTTTTGAATCGAATAGGGCAATCTAAACAATCTCAAATCTCAAATTCATTTTTTCCTTTTCAGCCGAAGACAGAACAAAGATTGCTTGCAAGAAATTTTGCAGAGTTTAAGATTTGATTGCTTATGGCTGACTATTCTTGGTAACTGATATTTCTATTGTATATTCCCGTGCCTAGCACGGGAAGTTTTAATCTATACAATTTATTTTGTGCATTTAGTGCACAAACTAAAGAATGCATATGCAATCAATTTTTTTTATCAATCTTTATAATAGCTTTTTTTTTTAAAAAATAGAAAATAGAAATTATTCTTTTATGTATGTAGAAAAAAATTAGAAAGATTTTATGTATGTAAAAAATTAAAAGAATTCTATATACATCTAGATTTATTGAAAAGAATTCTATTTACATCTAGATATTTTGATTGAAATAACCATAATGTAAAAACAAAATATAAAATAGAAATGTTAATATATGTATGTAGAAAAAATTAGAAAGATTGCATGCATCTAAAAAAATTCTATTTACATCTAGATTTTTTTAGAATGGAAAAAAATGGATAATAGAAATATCAGTTGCATGTTTGTAGAAATAAATTAGAAAAACATGTATCTAGAAATTAAAAAGATTCTATATGTGTCTAATTTTTAGATTTTACTTTATTCTAAACTAATTATTGATGGATATATATTTTAAAAGTATTGATGTAGTTTAAAGTTTAGATTTTAATTAATTTGTATGCAAATAGGAAAAAGAATAAATATTTTATATATATGTAGATTAATTTCTATTTTTAAAATTTACAAGTAAATGAGTACTTTATTCATTTAAAGTAAACAAGTTTTTAAGTAATATATTTTTATTTTAGAAATATATTAATCATAATGTTCATTTATTATTACTTATTTAATATACTTACTCTCAAATCTAAGACAATAGAAATGATATTTTATTAACTTCGAAATAGGGAAGTGTTAAGCAAGTTCGTTTACAAAAATACCAAAAATATATTTGTTCTTTGATCAAATTGGAGTTAATATTAGAAATATAAATATGATCATTAACAATTAAGCTAAATTCAGTTCAAAACAATAATGTTATTTAAATTTAAATAAATTTTTTTGAAAAGAATTCTATTTACATCTACATATTTTGATTGAAATAACCATAATGTAAAAACAAAATATAAAATAGAAATGTTAATATATGTATGTAGAAAAAATTAGAAAGATTGCATGCATCTAAAAAAATTCTATTTACATCTAGATTTTTTTAGAATGGAAAAAAATGGATAATAGAAATATCAGTTGCATGTTTGTATAAATAAATTAGAAAAACATGTATATAGAAATTAAAAAGATTCTATATGTGTCTAATTTTTAGATTTTACTTTATTCTAAACTATTTATTGATGGATATATATTTTAAAAATATTTATGTAGTTTAAAGTTTATATTTTAATTAATTTGTATGCAAATAGGAAAAAGAATAAATATTTTATATATATGTAGATTAATTTCTATTTTTAAAATTTACAAGTAAATGAGTACTTTATTCATTTAAAGTAAACAAGTTTTTAAGTAATATATTTTTATTTTAGAAATATATTAATCATAATGTTCATTTATTATTACTTATTTAATATACTTACTCTCAAATCTAAGACAATAGAAATGATATTTTATTAACTTCGAAATAGGGAAGTGTTAAGCAAGTTCGTTTACAAAAATACCAAAAATATATTTGGTCTTTGATCAAATTGGAGTTAATATTAGAAATATAAATATGATCATTAACAATTAAGCTAAATTCAATTCAAAACAATAATATTATTTAAATTTAAATAAAATAAGCCATGTTTACTTTGAAACATCAAACAACTAATTAACTAATACAATAATTAAAATAAATGAATCTATTATGACATAGAAAAATATTTTCGAAGTATAATTTCTTTGTTTTTGAATCAATATGAGTTTTTTTTTCTACTTGAAAAGATAAACCATCCTAATTGTCATCCTTAGTTAACCCTAACAACAACCCCTACCTTAGCCCTAGCCCCAACAATGATGTACAATATAACTATAATCCAACATTAAACTATAATTATAGCACTAAAACATATCCCTATTGATATAACGAAAATCTTAGTCCAAACCATAATCTAAACCAAAAACCTACACACTAATATTGGTTATAGTCCTAACCCTAAAATCTAACCCTTAACCATAATGTAAAAAAAAACTCCAAAATATTGATCAAAATCCTAAACCTACCTATATGGATAACCATGATATTAAACTCTAAATCCAGTCCCAAGGTCCTAACCATGGTGTAAACCTATAACCGAACTCTTAAAAAATTTACTAATCCCTGATCCTAATCACATTCCAAACTTTAAACTTGAACCATAAACCATAGTTGTAACCATAATCATGAACTTAAACAAAACCCTAACCCTAAAGGTACAATAATAAAATTAATCATAGCTTAGACCCTAATCCTAGCACAAACCACAATCATGACCAAATATAAATCTTCACCTTACCCCTAATCATAATTTCAATGTTAACCCTAACATTAGTTTCAATCCTACCATGATATGAACCCTAATATAGACTTCACCTTGATCCTCACCCTAATCTTAAGTCTAATTAAACCCTGACTAAAACCTAATCTAAATGATATATCTAACTATAATCCTAACTGTAATTATCATACAACCCAATGCTAACCCTCATGTATATTTAATCCCCAATCTTAACTCTAAATATTCTATAAACTCTAGAATTGACCTTGATTCTAACCATAACCCTAAAATCTAAATAGTAACCATAGCACGAAAGGTGGGGACCCCCACTACATGGCACAATTCTGGGTCTTGGAGCCTTGCGAAAGCACTACAGAGTGAGGAAATGTCATAAAGGTGACATGTAGTAGCATGATGCAATTTTGGGCTTTAGAGCATTGCAGAAACAATGCAGCTTAAGGAGGCGCTAGAATGGAGACTCATGGAAAGAAGAGGAAAGACATTCATGTAGCTGGCAAAAAACTATGAAAAGAGATGACATGATGTCTTAACCTCCCACAAAAAATGCAAGGTTGATCCCAAGGGGGAATTTGGTTTCCCCAAAAATGAATGATGGTCATCGATGAAGGTCTTCCTCTCGAAATAGACGGCATAGATGCATCGTGAATCCTCACCAATGAAGGATTAAGTCGCAACCGTTGATGTAGATTCTCCCCTCGAAAAGGATGACTGAGATGCAATGAGGAAACTCCTCCCAATGAAGGATTAAGTCACATTCGTCGATCAAGATTGGCTTTATTTCCAATGGATGACTAAGATGTAGTGAAGAGATTCCTCCCAACAAACGAAGCAGATAGCACAAAAGGTGTGAACCCCCTCCATGTGGCACAATTTTGGGTCTTAAAGACTCATGAAAGCATTGTGGAGTGAGGAAATGTTGGAAAGGCAATGCGTGGTAGCATGATGCAATTTTGGGCTTCAGAGAATTGAAGAAACAATGTAGCATGACGATGCATCAGAATGGAGATGCATGGCAGCATCTTGTGCAATTCTAGGCTTTAGAGTGTTTCGAAGACACTAGCATATAAAGAAACATTAGAATGGGAATGCATGGCAACATCTTTCACTTTTGGGAAGATGGGAAGATAGCTCGTGAAGAAATAAGAGTTATCGAATCTCGCAGCATGAATCAACCTGACCAAGAAAAAATGATCCAGCGTGGTCAATGAAGAAACTGAGCCAACACAAAATGTTAGCTGCCAACTTTAGCAATGTTAACCCTCTGCAAAGAACCTATCCCATTTAAGGTCTCTCAGATCAGACATCAGTGATGGGTTGAATAGGGGGAAAAAATAGCACACAATGCCCTCCTAAATGAAATTCTAAATGTAACACTAATAACCACAGTCCTACTTCTTTCCCTAACCTTATCCATGAGCGTGGGAATATACATATTATTATATAGGGCACCTTATATAATAATAAATATAATCTAAAATCCCAACCCTTACTCCCCTCCTAACTATAGCTGTGACCATAAGAAAACTTCTAAATATAACCCTTCCTCTAACTCTAACCCTAACCCTAACCCTAACTATAATTGTAACCCTATCCCTACCACTAACTGTAACCCTGAATCTAACTCTACCATAATTGGACTTTAACCCTAACAATAACTATAACCCTAAACCTAACTCTAACCTTAACCGTAACCATAACCGTAACCCAAAACCTAACCCTAATCATAGCTAGGATTCTAATACTTTGTCTACCCCTAACTCAAACTACAGCCCTAACTATACCTCAAACTCTAACCGTAACTCATATTCTAACCCTAAACCTAATCCTAACCTTGACCCTAACCCTAACCCTAAGCCTAAGCCTAACCCTTTGTCTACCCCTATCTCTAACCCTAACCCTAACCCTAACCCTACCCCTAACTCTAACCCTAAATCTAACTCTTTCTGTAAATCTAACTCTACCATAATTAGACTCTAACCCTAACCCTAACTTTAATCCTGACTGAAACCCTAACCTTAACCCTAACTCTAACTCTAACCTTAACCCTGACTCAATCCCCTTACCCTAACCTTAACATTGATATAACTCTCTCTATATATAACCCTAACTCTAAATATAAACCTAACCCTAACCCTAACTCTAACCCTAACCTTGACTCAAAACTCTAACCACAACCCTAACTCTAACATTAACCCAACTGTAAAATTAACTCTATTGGTAACTCAAACCCTAAAACTAACCCTAATTCTAACCCTAACTCTAACTCTATCTCTAGCTCTAACCCTAACTCTAACCATAACTCAAACTCAAACCCTAAACCTAACCCTAATCCTAACCCAAATTATAATTCTCTATCTACCCCTAACTCAAACTATAACCCTAACCCTAACTCAAACTCTAACCCTAACTCATACTCTAACCCTAAACTTGACCCTAGCCCTAACTCTAACCTAGAACCTTACCCTAACCCTAACCCTAACCCTATCTATAACCCTAATCCTAACCCTAACTCTAATCCTAATCTTAACCCTAATTCTAATCCTAACACTAACCTTAACCCTACCCCTAACTCTAACCATAAATCTAACTCTACCATAATTAGAATCTAACCCTAACCCTAACCTTAACCCTAGCTCAAACCCTTACCCTAACTTTGTCCCTAACCATATATCTACGTATGACTATAACATTTTACATTACAATATCCCAAAAATAAAATATATATTTTTATCTAAATTAAACTCCTTATATTAAATTTAAAATAATATTTGACTCAAACCTTAACCGTAACCCTAACCTTAACCATGAGCATTACTCTAACCCTAACCTTAACCATAAACATAACTCTACACCTAACTCTAACCCTAATTCTAACTCTACCATAATTGGACTCTAATCCTATCCCTAACCCTAACTATAAGCATAACTCTAACCCTAGCCTTAACCATGAGCATAACTCTAACGTTAGCCTTACTATAACCCTAACACTAACCCTAATCATAACCATAACCATAACTCTAACCCTAACCTTAACCATGACCATAACATTAACTCCAACCTTAACCATAAACATAACTCTAATCTAAACCATAACCATAACTCTAACAATAACCATAACCATAACTCTATCCCTAACCTTAACCATAGCTCAAACCCTAACCCTAACTCCAACCCTAACTCTAATGCTAACCCTAACCCTAATTCTATCCCTAAGGTTAACATTAACTATAATGGTAACTTTGTCCCTAACCATATATCTATGTATGACTATAACATTTTACATTACAATATCCCAGAAATAAAAAATATATTTTTAATCTATATTAAACTCCTTATATTAAATTTTTAAAAATATTTTGAAGCATAATTTTATACTAACTTCAAACAACTCTAATTAAAAATTAATTAACAATTTTATAGTAACCTTATCAAAATAAAAAATAAAAAGTAAATATTTTTCCTATTGCGCCGCAACTACCACTAGCTATATATACCTCTATATATATTACGCCAAGAGTAATCGTTCTCGAGGCGCCTATTTTTATTTTCATTAATCCCAACTTCGATTAAAATAACTTTGGGATTAAATAAAATATATATAGAGGTATATATAGCTAGTTTTAGAATATATTATAACCTAAAATTGTTCAACACGTTGATTTAACCTCAAACATAAAGTTAATTACAATTGTTTAATTGTCTTAATTTCTTTCCTCCAATTAAATGAATTTATTAATGATAAATTAAATAACTCGTCCAAGAAGAGTAATTAACTCACAAGTGTTAAAAACAAAAATTATAGCTTTACAAGTACATCATTAATTGAATCCCGAAGGTGTGGTTTCTATGGTTCTGAAAGCGGCACTGCTGATATTGATGATTATATACAGACAAATAACCATGCCGTGCTTTTGCATAACAAGAAATTCAAGAAACAACACAGAATCATTAATGAAAAATAACAGAACTATTAATGAAAATAACTGATTTAATAAATATTGAATTCAGAAAGTAACAGCAAATCTTAAATGAGCCTTAGGCCAACAACGAGTTTATAAAGAACTTTGTACAAGAAACTTTGATACTTCCTTACAAAATTTACTGAAGATTCCGTAGAGCTTGCACCAATGCCATTGTTTCTTACCAACCAGACTGCCAAGTCATTCATTTTCTCCTACACGAGGAAAACCCCACTTCTATGAAATCCTTTTAGTGAAGTAAGAATGGATATAAATATATGCAGCTGCACATTATCTCTGCAAAAACGTAAAGGAAGGTTTCAAATTTCAATAAAATAAAATGGCTTTTGGAAGAGAAGTTTCAGCTACCATTACTTTTGTTGTCTTGGGCATTCAAGGTTTGCTGGTGTTGGGTAAGTGATATGGTGGAAGAGAAAAGATAGATTGTTATTTTTTTCAATCGTTGGGGAAACTAGATTGTTATACTATAATATGTAATGTATTTGTAATATATTTAATGTGATGGTAGTATTGGTATCACACAATCTTTCATAAATCTTTCTTATCATGTGAGAAAGGAGGAATTTTGTGATCTGCTTGACATAGATGGCCTTTACTAACATAAATTTTTTGATTAGATAAAGTGGGATTGGTGTAAATTCTTGAATTAAAAATAACATCAAGCTCAGTCAAATAGTTCATATATGGAAAAGTAGGAGATAATTTATATGGTAAGTCAAATTGTAATATTGCTATAAGATTCAATATTGTAGTTTTCAAATTCGATCTGCTGATCCATATTTTGTAAGTATTGGTTCTTATGAAAATGAGAGGAACACTTTACACTCATTGCATCTTCACCTAACCGCAATGAATAAACACAATACAAGAATTATATATTCATTTAGTAGTCATTGCATCTTCAAATAGACACAATACAATAATATTTGTTTATTTATCTTCACTTATGTAATTTGTGCTAAGAATTCTATTTCATTTTCATGAAAAACGAATTATTATGAACTACTACTTATAAAAAATAGATCAATCAATTTAACTCACACTAAATATTGATAACAATATTCTAACTTCTTAGATAAATAGAACACCGTGATAAATATTATATAAACTTAATTTTATGTGATCAAAGGAGCTTTGGAATGTGAGATGCTGCCGGTGGAGCTGTGTGCTTTCTCTGTGTCATCGACCGGCTATCGTTGTGTTCTGGAGAAGAATTACTCATCAGCCGAAATATCACAACGATTCCACTGCGAGGTAATGATTTTCTCATACAAGTGTTTACTTGCAATGGACACGTGATTATTTAAGGCCATTCTTACATATCATACAATAAGAAAGAAATTATGTTTTAAAAAATAAATTGACTTTAACACTTCTAATATAGAAATCAAGCCTTTAATATGTGATGTTAAAGGTTCTGCTTACTTGATTTGAATGCAAATAAATTTCAGTTGTCTGAGGTCATGGCGGAGGGGATAACGGAATGGATTGAGAGCGAGGAATGCCTGGAAAGTTGTGGTGTGCAGAGAATGAGCGTCGGAATGTCAACTGACGGTCTTGACGAATATTCTGATTTCTCCTATAAATTGTGCTCACACCAGTGCCAAAGCAGTTGCCCTAACGTCGTTGATTTTTACCGCACTCTTGGTGCTGAAGAAGGTAATCCAATCAAATCACAAGTTTATTTACTTCAAACGTACATATTATATATTTAATTTTGCTACACTGACTTTTCACTTAGAGAGGTTTTAGAGTTCATCTCAATTCTATTATTTCATACAGTTTATATTTTGTTCTTAGAATTTTTTAGTTTACCACTATATTCTTATTTCTTTTCTAAATCTTGTTTGTTTATAAAGTTCATGCTTAGTTCTTTTTATCAAAGTTTATCTTATTTTTCCATTGAAATATGGTCTACAGATATACTTTTAATCTTCCTTAAATGAAGTTCATGTTTATATTTGGTTCTTTTATCAAGTTTATCTTAATATTTTGTGATATTAATATTATTTTATTTCAGTATTGTATCAAAATATTATTTTATTTTACCTTTCTATATATTTTATGACTATTTAAAGTTCTACTATTTTGACGTGTACTTGACCTCTTCTTAAGATTTTGTGTAAGTTGTACCCATTATTTTATATAGGCATGGTGAATCATAAGGTCTAAAATGTTATTTCTTAAAGATTCACAATAGTCTAATTATGAATGTTCTTGAAATATTTTTTTCTATAAAATGTAATGTTAAAGAAATAAATAAATTTATTTCATTTTTCAAAACTTTGTAAAAAGTTTCTCCTTCTCAAAATAATTCACAGATTTTTTTAAATTTACATGTTCAAATTAGAAATATGTATGTTTATTTTTATTTGGATAATAGCATGTTTATTTTTATTTTGATAATAGTGACAATGATGACAGGAATATATTTACCACATTTATGTGAAGCTCACAAAAACTATAATAGAAGAATAGCATTCCAATTTCAAAAAGGAAAAGGGAAAGGGAGTGGAAATGGAAACGGAAACGGAAACGATAATGATCTTGATATTGAGGGTGAGGATGTACCTCCACCTCTATATGCACCTTCCCCTGCACCCATTTCTCCCGCGCCCTCAGAAGGAATAGATTAAGACTACAATGTTTACTTCTACATTTATTTAGAAACTTTCCAATAAGGGATGGTTTAAGGCTACCCTTTTTTGTTCTGTCTCATTAAAGACTTTTCAATTATATTAATGTATCGATAAAGTAGATAGTATTTGTATCAAATTTATAATGTTGAGGTGTCGATAGAATATGAGTGCTCTTGGTAAGCATTTTCATTGTTGATCATATTTCATATTGTGATGTCACTTTCTGGTGCTACTTTAGTACTAATAAACAAAGAAATGGCATCTTGATTGTGCATTGAAATGTATTACACTTATATTCATTGTGTATTAAGAGGGAACAATAACTATAATAACAATTCTTTTTCTTGATCTTGGATTTTACCTTGTTATTCTTTTTATTAATTTTCAATAAAGTAAATAATATTTTCAAGTCAAGCATAGTTAATATGAATCTATTTAATGAAATTAAATGAATTCTATTTATTTGCTGTATAGTTTAAATTAAGTAAAAAAGTTTGTTAAAAATCTTATGATTAAGTCATTTGGAAAAGATACCAAAACCTAAAACAAACAACAAAAGATGCAGAATAAGGGGAGGGACTCATAAGAAGTGAGTTTTGTTGAAGCTAGAGAAGGGAAGACCCTTACTGAAAAACTAATGAGTGGAGAAACCACTTGACAAGAAAGGACCCTAAACCTTCAACTAGACAATATATAATTTACAACTCAAAAATCTAAAGACTAGTAATGGGTTTGAAAGGCTTCCTACAAACTATGTAATACCCCACCAGGGAACTTAAAAGAATTAACCTAAAGTTTCACCAAGTTTTTCGAACCATTTTTTTTGGATAATAAAAAACAACAAATATAATATAGCAGAAGCAATGATCATATACATAAACACAATCCATAAAATAGATTGCAAATCTTAAGGATCTTGTGATGTTGAATAACATTTAAGTTTAATTAATACTAAATTCGATATATTACAAATTCACTTCAAAGAATAACTACAAGTATGAATCCATTTAAATAATATATAATTGTATCAAATTCCACCTAGCATTAATCAGAATGCTTAATCATTCACTATACAAGTCACATTGTATAAATATCTCAAAGAATATACACCATTAATAATATACAACATCTCATAAGATCTTTGATAATCAAGTATAGTACAACAAAACATAATCATCCAATAAAAATACAAGATTAGATAGAAAGAAATATCTACACAAGTTGTAGTGCCTCTCCCATTTGACTTTTGTAAGTCGTCCTAATGGATGCAACCTTGCTGATCTTTTTTTGTGATGGATCATGATTGTGACCCTAAGTGGTCTATATCGTCAAGGTGTTTGGATTTATGTTTTTGTATCAGTTGCTTTGTTTATTCTTTGACTGATTTATGAGATTATGATTTGATTTATGGTTCACTAAGGTTTGTGCCAGTGGTTACCAAGATCAATGTGGTATCATGAGGTTGTTTCGTGATTACCTTGAGATGTGTGAAGAGATTGCACAATGTACTTTTTACCATGTTAGACTAGACTAGGTTCCTGTAGCAATGATTAGTCATGTTTATGACTTTGTTTGCTTATGTGTTTTATGTGCATTTTGTTGATTCTTTAAACAATCATTATTTAATGCTTAAGTAATTAGAAATGGATTATTCATGTTGGATTCTTTGGTTCTATGTTGCAGACGTTTACGTTGTTATATTTTGATATGTGAAATATTTGTTACTTATGTGATATTTTACATTTGAGACAACCTGAGGGTCAGGTGTTATACTTTGATTTCAATAGCATAGATTTTAGACTACTATGTTGTTTAGTTGATCATATTGCATGATGATGCCATTTTGAGATGACAGTGTGTTTTATGATAATATCTAGTTATCTGGTATTTGGACATACCTTTGATTATGTTATGTGATGGATTTAATGCTATGGTTATTTACTTCATTCCTATGTTGTATGTGTTATGTGAACGTGAGTGATGTGAATAGATTATTTTAATATAAATTAATAAATGGTTAAATTAGGTGATTTAAAGCATTTATTGTTTTGGCTATGTTATTATATGCAATTGCACTTGATCATGTTGTTTAGTGTGCAAGATTTATATCCCTAGCAGTGGCACATGGAGTTAGTGATTCAGCCTTTCATATTTTACCAATGTCGTCCTGGTATGGTCGACGTATCCTTAATTAAATGTTTAATTTAAACCTTTCGATGATTATTAAATCCGATCTCATTTGCATTATGTGATTTGACCAGTGACCATGTTTGTGCATTTAGAGTTTCGCATTGTTGCAAAAGTTGTTAAGGAGATTTTTGTGTTTTTGGGTTTTCAAGCTCTTTAATTGATTTATTTTAATTTTTGGCAGCTTTTCCATATATGAATTCCTATTTATAGGAATAGCCTATTTTCATTTGGGTTGATTCGAGCTTTAACTAGGTTGGCTGGTTATTTGCCCTCATCGATTATTCACTCGAAAAATGAATAAGTATCCAAAAAGGAATTTAATTCCTCACTTCTCACTTTTGAATTAGAAAGTTGGAGAGTAAAACCCAAAATCCTCTTCATGAGGATTTACTGTTTTGTTCATTTGGGGAGCTATGGGCGTGAGATCATCGTGAGATTGGGCTCATTGGATCCAGCTCAAGGAAACTTTGGATTGCCACAATTTTTAGCTACTTCTGCAAGATATTTATTTTATGGTTCGAATTCCCATTTTGCCCTTTTAGCTGTGAGGTAGGGCTTTCCTGTTTTATTGTTTTTACTCCATTTATGCTTCTGTTTCTAGTAGCCATTTGTTTGGAGGTTGAGAACTAGTGTTCTTCTCCGTTTCTATATGTTAGTTCTACCCGGTTGGGCAGGTATGAACATTTCCCTATTTTTCAGGATGAGGGTTTGGGTTTTTGGACTGTTATGTTGGCCATTTTTGCATACGATTTCCAATTCCTTTTATTTTTGGATTTTTGGGGTTTTTGAAGCCAAAGGTCAAATGGGTTTTAATTTCAAAGTTTTCCAATTTTGTAATTTTTACCTCATTTTGCATTTCGCCCTGTTTTCTCAAGTTTTCTTGGCACAATGTGGGTCATGGAACTTGATGATCCATTTGGATATTTGTGAAATCACTCTTGCACTTTTATGTTGCATTGGGATGCATGTTGCATTCGTACTCCCGACGTTGTGTTCAGTTGAGTGATTTTGTACCCAGTGTTATTGTTTCTTTTAGACCTTTGCTTTTTTTTCATGAGCGCTAGGATTCATGTAGAATCCATACTCTTAGATTGAGGCCGGTTGAGTGATTTTATGATGTATGGTTTTATTGGCTTTGGGATTTGTGTAAAATATGTCCTCTTGAGTTGCTTTCAGTTGGGTGTTTTGTTTTGCATTATGTTCTCATCCTGTCCTTGTGTTGTGATTTTCATGATGGTGGTGTGCCACGCACAAGTACGTGTGTGTACATTTGTCGGATGACTTGCAAGGCCCAATCTTTTGTGGTACTTTCAAAAGTTATGATCATTGGAGTTGGGATGGGAGTATGCATGCCCATGGGCACTTGTCATAGGATGAGCATGGGTAGGGTAGGGTAGCATATGGAGGGGGCTTCTATCTCATAGCCTGGAAATCATGATGCCATGGGTATGGTTGAGAGGAGCTTTGATTAAGTGATAACTAAAGAAAATGTGTGATTGGTAATAAAAACTTAAGATAATAAAAATGTGGGGTGCTAGAGCCTTTTCGTTGAGGGATGTTGAATCTGTGTAAGTCTGAGCTTGGGCTTTTTGATGCCAAGCAACTCTCCATGATGTTAGTCCCTACTTAGTAGCCTATTGAGTGTCTGACCAGGACCTGTACTCCTTGCATTGTCTTAGGTTCTTGGTTACAGCCATCATACTATCTAGCGTGAATGTTAGCCTTGGATGTTGTGCTTTATGTGTGTTTGTGGTTGGATCTTTATCTCCACCAGCACAGTGGGTGTGCACCTATGGGTTCCATGTGGTTGGGAGGCATAGCTACCTTCAACACTGCTAGGGACCAGTGTACAGAGATGATCTTGTCCTAGTGCGACCATTACTGGATGTTTTCACTTGATGCTCCGAGTTTCGGAGTATGCTTTCTTGTGATTTATGCTTTCATTCGAATGCTTGGATATCATGTTTAGATAATGTTAGTTTATTTGACGCATTCTCATATTATGATGTTTAGCATATGATTAGATGATGTGAATTGTTGTAGTAGCATATCTATTTCTTATTGATGTTTAGCATGTGATAGGTGATGTTATCTACTATAGGATTATCTTATGCTTTTCTACTAGCATGTTAGATTTCCTTATGCTTATATTGTTGCATATTTTAGTAGGGACATCCCTATTATGATAGTACTGACGATTTGGTCAGTGCCTTGGGATGTTATGCGTAGGGGATGGCTAGGACCCATGATGGTCTTATGATGCTATTGATGGTTGGGAGGAACTGCGTACTTAATTTGGTTGTTTTGTTATTGTAATATTATCTCTGTACATTGCGATGTTTCTTATGTTCATTGTGATGTTGCTTTCAGTACGTTCTTTTTTGCTGTAGTTTTTAAATGGATAGATATATCTCCTTCTTGATCTTGGCATCTTGTTGATTATGCACTCGAGTGTTCACTATTCGATCTACGTGGATTTGGTACTCTATGGTTTGGAGGATTTTATCTATGTTTTAGCTTGTTGTTTGTCCTTAGAGTTTTCTTGCTTTTTCCTTGGGTGACCATGTGTCAGCATGGTGCGATACAATATAGTGTCACACGCTCATTGGAAGAATGTTGTACGATACTTTAAAGTATAGCACACCTTCAGAAGAAATGTCGTATGATACACTTCTAGTATTGATGCAGGCAAAGGATGAGTAACTAGGGCCAAAGGCATATCCAACTATCCCAACCACTCTGCAAGAGTTAACACAATGGAAGAAAACATGAGGAATAACACCAAGGAAAGAGAGAACAAGGATATATTTATTGATTCATCAAATATTCAGCATACATGCCCAGCTGTAAGGCCTTCTGAGTTATGACCAATTACAAATGTACAACTTCCAGATCTCCAAATCAGCTTTTTAAATCCACATATCTCTTTTCTTTTGAACTCTTCCAAAAAATATGCCCTAACCCTAAACCTAAACACCCTACTTATACTTGCCAAAATGGCTTACAGATAATTCTAGAACATAGAGAAACCACAAGTTTTCCCTCATCAAATATAATTAACTATACCAAAATTAAATGTGAGCAAAGTCGGCCCAATTGGGAACTAGGTAGAATGAACTAATGTACAGGATTACAAAAAAACCCAGGATGCTCCTGCATCAGACAAGCAGGGTTGGGAAACAAAAATGATTCTCCTTAATCATGCAAGTGTCACACCCTGAGCTGAATCCAACTTAGACTGAGAAATCCATATAGCATCTTCAACTGGTCTATTCTTCCACTTCACCAAATATTCATAGTAATCTTTTCCTCCTATGCTCTTACCAACTCTTTGATCTAATATATGTTCAACATCTTCAATTTTCTTCTTAAGATAATCATTAGGTACATCAATTTCATCCTCTGACTCATGATACTTATACAAATCAGCAATATGGAATATAGGAGATATATCCATGTCATCAGGTAACTCAACTTCATATGCATTACCACTATCAAACTTCTTCAATATCTTACAAGGTCCAAATTTCTTCATCTTCAGCTTACTGTATGTTCTAGCTAGGAATCTTCCTTTCTTCAGATGAACCATCACCTCATCACCAACCTGAAAATCATGGTGTCTTCTAGACTGATCAGCATTCTCTTTATTCTTCTGATTACTTTGTTCCAATCTTAACTTCACTTCCTTATGCAAAGACTCCATAAAATCAACAAATTCTTCTCCTGCAACGCTTCTGTTTTCTTCACCAACATCTCTCAAATCTGATATGCCTCTAGGATGCATTCCAGTAACAATCTCAAAAGGTGTCTTCCCTATACTCCTATTCAAAGAATTGTTATATGCAAATTCAGCTTGTGTCAATACCATCTCCCAATTACTTGGCTTATTCCCAACCAAAAATCTTAGCAAATTACCCAAGCTTATATTCACAACCTCTATCTATCCATCTTTTTGTGGATGGAATGTAGAACTAAACTTCAACTCAGTACCCATCTTCTTCCACAAAGTCTTCCAAAAATATCCAACAAACTTACTATCTCTATCAGAAATAATACTTCTTGGTAATCCATGCAATCTCACAATCTCTTTAAAAAAAAGTTCAGCAACATGCTCAGCATCTAATGTCTTCTTACATGGTATAAAATGAGCCATCTTAGAAAACCTGTCCACTACCACAAATATGGAATCATACCCTTTCATTGTCTTAAGCAATCCAAGAACAAAATCCATACTAATGTTAGTCCAAGGTTTCTCAGGAACAATAATAGGTGTATACAAACTAGTATTTTGACTCACTCCTTTTGCAACTTGACAAACTCCACAACTATTTACAAATTTTTGAACATCCTTATACATTTGTGGCCAATAATATTTTTCTTTCAGCAAACCCAATGTCTTATCAATTCCAAAATGTCCAACTAGTCCACCACTATGCTTTTCCTTAATTAGATTCAACCTCATAGAACTTCTAGGAATAGACAACTGAATGCCTTTGACCAACATACCTTCTTGAATGAAATACTCATCATACTTACTTATGTGATCTGTCAAATTTGGTTCTCTACACTCTCTCCATGCCTCAGAAAAATTAGGATCAGCATCATATAACTCTTTCATCTCATCAAAACCAAGAACTTCAACCTTCATTTTAGTCAACAAAGAATGTCTTCTACTCAGTGCATCAAAAAATTTGTTAGTAACTCCACTCTTATGCTTAATCACAAATGTAAAACTCTACAAATATTCAACCCACTTCATATGTCTTTGATTCAACTTATGTTGACTTCCCAAGTATTGTAAAGCTTTATGATCAGTATACAACACAAACTCCTTCGGCATCAAATAATGTCTCTACTTCTTCAATTCTTGGACAATAGCATAAAACTCTAGATCATACATAGAATATTTCCTTCTAGCATCATTAAACTTTTCACTAAAGAAAGCAACAAGCTTACCTTCTTGACTTAATAAAGCTCATATTGCATTACCACTTGCATCACATTCAACTTGAAATACTTTTTTGAAATCAGGAAAAGCCAATACCGGTAATTCTACAACCTTTTGTTTCACAGTCTCAAAACTCTTATCAGCTCCATGTGTCCACTTGAATTCCTTTTTATCTCCCCTCATTGTCTCAGTCATAGCATTGCAAACAACACTGAAATTCTTTATAAACTTTCTATAAAAACTAGCTAAACCATGAAATGATCTTACCTCACTCACATTCTTAGGTGTAGGCCATTCCAAAATTGCCTTAACCTTCTCAGGATCCATCTTCAAACCATCAACTAAAATCACAAATCCCAGATACACAATCTCCTCTTGCATAAAAGAACATTTTTTCAGATTAATCAGCAACTTTTCCTCATACAACCTCTATAATACTTGTCTAATATGCTCAAGATGTTCTTCCTTAGTCTTACTGAATATCAGAATATCATCCAAATAAACAATCACAAACTTACCCAAAAATCTTTTCAGAACTTCATTCATTAAGCTCATGAAAGTACCAGGTGCATTAGTCAAACTAAAAGGCATAACCAACCATTCATACAAATCATCTTTTGTCTTGAAAGTAGTCTTCCATTCATCACCTTCTCTGATTCTGATTTGATGATAGCCACTCTTCAAATCAATCTTGGTAAAATACTTTTCTCCACTTAAACAATCCATTATTTCATCCATCCTTGGCATAGGAAACCTATATTTCACTATTATCTTGTTAATGGCTCTAGAATCAATACACATTCTCCATTCTCCATTCTTTTTAGGTGCTAATATAATAGGTACAGCACATGGACTCAAGCTTTCTCTGATCAAACCTTTCTACAACAACTCATGCACTTGTTTGTTAAGTTCTTCATCCTTTGTAAGTGTCAATCTATATGGTGCTTTGTTTGGAAAACTTGCTCTAGGAATCAAATCCATACAATGACTTATACTTCTTACTGGCGATAATCCATCAGAAAGATCATCAACAATAATGTCTTTATATTCATTGAGCAATTTTGCAATTTATTCTGGCACTTGGTCAATACTACCATCTATCACTTGGTCACCACTATCTGGCACTCGGTTAACATTATTTTCTTGCACTTGGCCTTCATTGACACAACTTGGATTTCTTGAAATTATGGCAAAACAAACCTGATTCTTCTTCACTTCCTTTTCAAATTGTTTCCCATTAACCATACAAATCTTTACAGTAGTACAATTAACCTCATCTGGAACTTCAATAAAAGGCAACAATGGTTGTTTTTTCTCATTCACCCAAAGAGTATATTGATTCAATCTTCCATCATGTACATCATGTCTATCATATTGCCAAGGTCTACCCAAAAAAATATGACAACAATCCATGGGCATAATATCACACAAAACATCATTAACATAATGTCCAATTTTAAATTTCACAAGGCATTGCTCACTTACCAATATCTTATGCTCATCTTTGATCCATGAAACATGATAAGGTTTGGGATGTTTCAGCCTCTCTAACTGCAACTTGGTAACTAGCTCTTCTGATGCCAGATTTGTAGAACTCCCACTATCAATGATCGCTTTGCAGCATTTTCCAGCCATCTTACATCTTGTCTTGAAAAGACTTCTCCTTAAAATAGGTTCCTCATCACTTCTTTTATTACATAAGGTTCTTCTCACCATCAAATTTTCTCCAACCTCAGTGTCACTTGGTGAACTTTCAATGTCTTCTTGAATCACAACATTTCTATTATTCTGTCCACTTTTAGAGGATCTATATTCAAAAGATCTATGCCCTTCTTTCCCACATCTGAAACAATTACCATGAAATCCACTTCTAGAATAGGAATTACCTCTTTCCTGGTAAGAATTAGTGCCTCCTTGGTAAGAATTACCAACTTTCCATTCGGTCTTGCCTTTATAATCACTCTTCCATTCAAATTTGACTTTATCTTGCATAGAACTGTCAGATCTACTACTTTCTCTATAAGATCTACCTCTGCCTCTTTGGAATCTACCACCTCTACCTCTTTGTCTGTGTTCATGCTTCTTTGTCAAGATCTCCTCAGCCTTCAAGGCATACTGGTATGCTTCTTCCACACTTTCCAACTTCACAAAACTTATCTCATCTTGAATTCCATATCTCAATCCATTAATGTACCTTGCAATTTTCTCAACATCATCATCCACATGTCCAGATTTGATGTCTAATCTATAGAATTCTTCGTTATATTCTTTCATAGTTATGTCCCTTTCTTTCAAATTTTACATCTTTCTCAATAAGCTAACTTGGTAATCAGCGGGAAGGAATTTGTTCTTTATCTTGTCACCATCTTTGGCCAAGTTCTTAGCTTCTCCTTTCCTCTCCTTTGTCTATTAGTTTGTAAGTGCTCCCACCATAATGATGCATGACCTTTCAGCCTAGTGACTGCAATCTTCACCTTTCTATTATCAGGAGTGTTTTCATACTCAAAGAACTTCTCCATATCAGAGATCCAATCTAGCACAATATTTGTATCCAATTTCCCACCATAAGAAACAACTTCTACAATAGGCTTTGAATTTTCCCTAGACAATAATCGCAACAATCTTTCCTCATCTCAATCTTCTTCAGGTTCTAGATTATGGTTTGGTGCTACTACTTTACCATCACTTACATCTTCAAGATGCGCTCCTCTCCTGTGGGCTGTCTCCACAGCATCTAATCTAGCTGCAATTTGTCTTAACTGATCCAATATAGCGTTATCAACATTATTTCCTCTACCACGAACCATCTTTACAAATCAGGTTCCTGCAAGATTGTAACCCTCTGTAAGTTATAGGTCAAATCCATAGATCTTCCACCCTACAACCAGATCCAAATCAGGGTTCTACACGATCCAATCTCCATAAGGATGAACTTTGGTCTTTGATACCATTTGATGTAGGCAAAGGATGAATAACTAGGGCCAAAGGCACACCCAGCTATCGAAACCACCCTGCAAGAGTTAACACAACAGAAGAAAATACGAGGAACAACACCAAGGAAAGAGAGAACAAGGATATATTTATTGATTTATCAAATATTCAGCATACATGCCCAGCTATAAGGCCTTCTTGGTTATGCCCAATTAAAAATGTATAACTTCCAGATCTCCAAATCAGCTTTTTAAATCCACATATCTCTTTTCTTTTGAACTCTTCCCAAAAATCTGCCCTAACCCTAAACCTAAACACCCTACTTATATTTGCCAAAATGGCTTATGGATAATTCTAGAATATAGAGAAACCACAAGTTGGCCCTCATCAAATATAATTAACTATACCAAAATTATATGTGAGTAAAGTCGGCCCAATTGGGAACTAGGCAGAATGAACTAATGTACAAGATTACAAAGAAACCTGGGATGCTCTTGCATCAAGTATCGCATGCCCTTTGGAGAAGTATCGCTCAACCCCTAATTGTGCCGCCCTCCTTCTAGAGAAATGTCGCATGACACTGGTAAAGTATTGCATAGTGCTGAAAAAGTGTCGCACGATTTTTATGAAACCTTCGTGAGTGGGCAGTAGGCACTTTCTGGTCTCATCTAAACCTTTTAGGGATGGTTTGGGGTACCCTCTTAGGTGTTCTTCAATTCCTTGGTGGCACATTTTGTATTTCGGTTGTGTCTTTTCTGTAGTTCGTTCTTGGAGGTTTAAAATATATCGTTTAAGTATAAGGTTTCTAATTCGTTATACTTAAGATATATTTTAATATATGTGACAAATCTTTTGAGATAGGTTTCAGACCTCTAAGAGATAAGATAATGATTCTAGGAAATTTCAACGCTTCAAAAATCCAGACTTAGCCGATTTTCAAGGCTTCAAGATTTTAGGCTTAGCCAAATTTTAGTTTTTTGCATTCTACCCCAGCTTGGTGTTTTGTTGATGAGTGGTCATTTCTTGAGCTCTCATCTTGTGCATTGTCTTTGTTTGCTTGTTTGTGTGTGTTTTTTGGGTAGTGGTGTTTGGAGATTCGTTGGTTGCCGAAATTGTGGTGAAGTCTTTCGTTGCAATCATTTTGATCCCTGTATGATGTTGTCATCTGCATTCATACTTGTTAAAAAAAATTATTGGCTTGTATTTCATCCTTGTTTCCAAGGATCTCCAGGTGGGGCATTGCATAAGCACATCCAGCAATGACATCCAATGATCGAATCTCAATAATATAAGAAAAATGCACTACCACCCAACCTTGAGGAACCAAAATGACCCACTCCCACCATTTTGGGAATATAAACTCAAGTCCCATAAGAATGAGAAAAGCACAAGTCATAACCAACATCTAGGCCAAGGAAATTCTAATAACAATCTATCTGAAAGGTTACCAAGACACAAATATCATCTAATCCTAGAGGCAACACCAAGATGTAGGAAACCTACTATGTAAGTGGGAAAGTGTCATCACATGAGACAACTCTAAGGTTACCCTGCCAGCCTTTCTAGACTCTAGCCCCTTAGTATCTCTATGCGGCAGCAGTATCCTCTCATACAGACTAGGCATACTAAGGAAGCAAGGTCACAACCAAGCATTCTCTCTACTCTCACCCTAGCCTATACTAGCACTCAAGAGATGGGCAAGGGAAAAGACTAACTATTAATAATTCATTTTATTTCTATTTAATGAAATGTTATCACTTATTGAAAAAACTTACAATAGGTTATCTAGGCAGCCACTCTGGGCTTCAACCTACATTGCAAGACACTTCCCAATGTACACATAGATTACCTACCCTAGGCTCATAAATGTAAAAATTTTAGAATCATAGTTTTCACCTTAGCCCTTTACAAGTGATTGGAAAGAACCTAAAGATCAAATCTCAATATCACCTCATTCCTATACAAGCAACTAGAAAGTACCAAAAGATACAACATAATAATCACCTCACTCTTATACAAGAAACTAAAAAATATCAAAAGATAACTGATCGAAGACTCAAAGGTTAGACTAGAAAAGCCACTTCATTCACCTTAGTTCTAGGCAAGAAAATTGGAAAGCAATAACAACCAATACATCATAACTCATTATAGAAATATGTGACACATCACCATGGTCGGGTATAAAATATTGTGGTAAAATCTTAACCATAACATCATCATAGGACAAAATCCCCAAGCCTATGGTAAACATTCTACTTTGGTCAAAGTACTAAGTCAAACACAAAAACCACATGAAATACAATATACATTTCATTCGATATTTAAACAAGCATTTTCATAGTTCACTTGGTTTTCAAAACAAAAGAAAGTTTGTTATACAAACAATGTTTTAGTTTCATTTTCATAGTGTTATATCTAACAAAATATCCAAGTCAATGGGAACTTCAAAAGACACCAATATCCATTCTAATATAAAATCAATGAACCTACCAATTCAATAACACCAATATCCATTTAAGATACTTCAATCAAAATATCATTATATTTTTCAAATTTTATGAATAACCTTATAACCACACTTTTAAATTTATTATTATTAAAGTTAAATAACAATTGTTAAACTATCATAATAATTATATTAATAATAAATAATATTAATCTATTAATAATAATTCTCATTAACTTTAATAATATAATGAAATTTGGACGTAGGGGCATCCAAGAGTCAAGCTTGTTGACTCAAATGTGCACTTTGGTCAAGATTTACTTCAGTGGGTCATAACTTTTGACTCGGATGTGGGTTTTGGCTGAAATTTTATAGGCCGTTGCATGAGAAGTTATTTGGATTACCAATGGAGCTCAGTTCGATAGTTGAACTTTTCAACCTTTTTCTAGGATCCAAGAAAATATCATCTTGACCTCTGAATTTTTTCTTTTCTATTTTTTCCAATTTCTTTCCAAAATTTCCTTTTATAATAAATCTGTAATCATATTTTTTATTTCTTTGATTAGTTGGCAATTCCTCTTACCTTAGTTGGGAGATTTTCTTGGAAAAATCAAGATTCATAGGATGAGTTTTAAAAATTACCAAAAATAAAAAAGCCATTTTCCCAAAAATTTTCCAAATATGTTAATTTTTGAAATTGTAATAAATAGGTGTTTTATTTCATTGTAGAGTAGACTAGAGTTGTGAAAGTTTTAATGAGGAATTATGGTATTAAAAAACATATGTATTGTGTTAATTTATGATTTATTCTTTGATAGGATTGGGTTACATCAATTTTATTAACACATAATAACAATGATTACTATTAATTTAAACAAATTAATAATGTTAATTATAAACTATATTATAAATTTAAAATATTAACAAAAAAATATTAAAAATCTTATTAAATTAAAATTTAATAAAATTTAATTATTATTTTAAAATCAAAAGACAATAAAGCATTTTAGGCCCGTCGACCATCTTGTTTGTAGCAACACTACTACTTAGGCATCAATGGCCTAGCTGCCTTTGCAGCTAGTAGCTAAGCAATAAGAGAAGGGGGACAGGGAGGAGTCATGGCCCCAACTCTCCCTATTTAATATTATATATTTTTATGTTTATTAAAACAAAATAATAGTGTCGCACCCCATATGATATGAAAATTTTGATCTTTTTCCAGGTAAATAAAAATGAAATTTATTATAGTGGTAATTTTTATAATTGTATATATATATATATATATATATATATAACTTTTTTTAAACAAAACAAATTTATCGGTATAAATGTAATAGGAAATACAAATACAAGTACTCAAATTTGTAAATTTAATTCCTAGTATCCTCTTCTGAATGCCATCCCAAATTCAAACATCGAATTACGAATTACCAAATTAATCAAACAAGGGTTTTAGATATTAAATTCTTTCATATATGATTTCCAAAACAAAGAATTAATTCACAAACAAGGGTTTCAATCCAATTGAAATTTTGAAAATAATTCCATTCAAACACAAAGACGATAGAGAATTCAAAGAATGGAAATATTGCGCAAAACTCGAAAGATCCTACCTAGATTTGATGCTAAAATAAAGAATGCACAAAGCTCAAAATGAATTCCCCTTCTTCTTGGATTTGATGCTAAAATAAATGAACTCTAATTTCCAAATAAAGAGTTTTTCCCCAAATTAGGGCTTCAATTGTACAATCATGCAAAACCCCTTTTCCTTAATTATTTTATTATATTTTAATTTTGTGCACAAACTATATTCAATTAAATTAAAATAAATGTTATTAAATTTATGTTTTCTCTCTCTTCTTAATTCATGAGATATTTTTAATAATATATTTATTAATTTAACCAATAATATTATTTAGATTTGATTATTTAAAATAAAACTCTTGAATAAATTATTATAAATAAATATAAATATAAATATGCCAAAATTAGAGCTTTAAATATATCTTTTAAATTTAATTCTTTTATTTAATTAATTTCTCTCTTAATTAAATATTGATCTTTAAAAATAAAATTTCCATTAAATTAAATCATTAAATTATCTTTTAACTCAATTTAATTATAACAAAAATCACAATAGACCTATACGACTAAATAGGATAGCTCAACTAAAGACAAAGCATATATTCAAACTCCAAGCTCTGTAATTAAATTTCAAATTCTTCGTGATCTCGTATGGCTAAGGTTGGGCCTCTCTCACTTGAACTCATATTGTTTCTTTTTTTTATATATATCCCTATAGTTAATATAAAAAAACTCTAGGGTCAAAATCATGAATTCACGTCACTTGATGAATTCAAATGGGTAAACAACTTAGATACTTGTCCTACTTTTTAAGACAATTGACTTAAGTTTAGGATTTAGAGTCAAGAATTATCTCCCCACTTTTTCCATTGAGATATTGTGATAGGTCAGATTCATCCTGGCAATTCAGGGAAGTCAATGTTTGATACTTGTAATCTATATAAAATCTTAGCATGCACATACACATATAATCTAAACTAAACAAGAAATTGTAGGGAGTGGTGCATCATCTAGATCCTGACTAGTAGGTGACTATGACTCCCTCCCTCAACCACATCAGGAATGCCAATCATATAGTAAAATAGTCAAGTACACCATACACATGTGAGTATGAGATAAGTAACCATAAAACTAAATCTAAATAATCTATCTACTATCATCATGAGAAAACTGAAAATCACTAAATGAACATACATATATAATCACTGAAATAATCATGAACATGTGAAATAACTATGTATCTCATCAAATATATCAACTAAGTATAAAATAACATCTAATCAAATTCGGTAACTAGGTACTGCTAAACATAAGACATAACCATCAAACTGACCTAAAAGAATTCGACAATACAATATGAAAAGTAAAGTAGGGGTAGGCATTACATCCACTCCCCCCAAGACTCAAGCTTACTTCTAGAAGCCTAGAGGAAAGATAGAAACTCTAGAACTCATTGTGTGGGTCCCATTGAACCATTTCTCTTGTAGGAGGATAAGACTCCATTGCAAACACCTAAGCTCTAACAAGAAAATGCTAAAAAAGTCAACAAATATAAACCACCATAAATCACAATCATAAGAATATATGTCTAAAATCCAACTCAAGAGTTATACATGTTGGAGTTGATGAAATCCAACTCTGAAGATGCCCAAGATCACCTGCATGTGAAAACCTATTAAAGAGAAGCCAAGGAGAGAAGAGCATGGAGCAAGGGAAAAACCCTAAATGGACATGAGAGAGAAAATATGTAAACACAAGTAAAAATATATTTACAATGAGAATGCCATGTTGTTATTATGAAAATACAATGAGGGAGCTCGAATATAAAGAGCTCAAGGAATCTTCTAGAACAAACTAGAAGACGCTAGGAGAGAAGTGTGACAACTAAGCATACATCCACATTAGGTGGAAATTCCTCGAATAATGTGAGAGGATAACTATGGCTTAGGAGAGAACAAACTCCCGTATTGTCAACAACTTATAACTAACTCCTAGACTACAACTAATTAATGAAATGCATTTACCTAAGTAATCTTAAGTAAATAGAATAAATAATTAGTAAATTAATTATTTACTCTAACACCCCCCCTTAAGTGCAACTTAGGGAAATTCCTTAAGCTCACAAAACTAAGAAATGGAGAATGCAGAATAAATAATGGGTCCTGACAACGAGGCCATGTTAGGTACCCATGAACAATGCAACAAAAGATGCAACCTCTATAAACGGGGAAAGTGAGAAAACCACGTGGGAAAAACTCTCCCCCAAAAGGTGGTGAAAACCTAGAGAAGAACTGAAGAAGCCTCCAACTAGGAGAACGTCTCCTAAAATAGGAACAAGGAGTGATCATGAAGAGCATCACTGAAGTATGAAGAAGTTGTAAATTTTTCAACCTACTGATCTGAAGTGCCACCAAGGAAGAAGAAGGCATGAACCGAGCATGTCTATATGGTAGATGATCCATCTCACCAAAATGCATAGGTAGCTAGCCACTGCAATTGCCTTGTACATATGATCAACCATTGAATACATAGTTCACACTATCAAACAAAAGATGTATTAGAACAATAGCATAACTCCCCCTTAATGCAGACGGGGTGAGATGATAGGCAACTGAGAAGGTGGGCCAAAGTCTCCTGTAGACGAACCAAGAATGACGAGAGAGGAAGAGGCACAAACACCTATAAAGACATGGTCAAACTAACTCTACATGGGGCTAATGTCATGGAAGGGACACTCACTTGACAAAGGGAGAAGCCTAAAATAGCAAACAACTACCCCCCCATGGTGCTTTATAAAAATAGTGCATGTACAACCGACTCAAAACAACGTTCATAATCCTCAGAATGCAAAAGTGACACTTTATCTCAGTGTGATACATAAAATTTCTTCAAAATGATAACTACAATGATCAAAATTGAAAACAAGCTGATACAAAACATAGTAGAAAAATGATCCTTGAGCCTAAAACACTCAAGATATTTACCATATAGCAAAAATGCTAAAAAAGTGATAGAAAGAGCATGGGCCAAAAATTAAGAAAAAGGACCACATTTCTAAAAAGATGACAAAACTAGCTTTCCAAAAATATAAAGTTTTCAAAAAATTGAAATGGAACGCAAAAGATAAGCTTGCTGGAGTCAAAAATATAACTTTGGACTTTGACAAAAAAAGGCAATAAAAAAGCATCAAAAGCTAAAAATACCTATACCAGTGTCTCCATCTCATAACTAGCTCTTCGGTGCTTCTTTCAGATCGAAAAAATACAAAGCATGATAAAGTTATGGCCAAAAAATCAAAGGTAGGTCAAAAAGGACCTAGGAGAGGTGTAAGAAGGTGTTGATGCAAGATGACATCATGTTGACATCAGCAATCTGCTGCATTAAAATTGACTATTTGGAGACTGTCACAGCAAAAAAGGAGCCACATGGCAATGCCATGTGGATGCCACGTGGTAGTGCCATGTGGATGCCACGTGGCAGTGCAATGTGGATGTCACGTGGCAAAGCAAATGATGTGGTAGGGGCCACATGGAAAAGTGCCACATGGCAGACCTGCAACATGTCACGTTTACACTGGTTGAGAACCTGCTAACAGTGTTGTTGAGTCTTCGAGCGGAGTAGAGGGAAGATCCACAGATGGGGCATAGAAAAGAGGAGGAGCCATTGGCCGTGGTGGTGAGTGGGCAACCTACATGCGGTGGCCGAGCTGAGCAACTAGAGGGCACAACTCAGGTGGAGGCTGGGTGCTACTTGGGCGGCGCTGCTATGATCCGTCGGTGCTACCGTCGGCTACGGGGGTGCATGGGCTGTGCAGTGGCAGTGCGGTGATGGCAGCTAGGCAACATGCCCTATATATATATATATTTGCCAAATCATTCGTACGACAATACGAAAAGCCTTAGAATGAAAAATAATTGCCACTCAGAGCTCTATCTCCAAAAATGACAAGTTTTATATGAATCCTCACTGTAAATGGCTTTTTGGATCCAATGGTAGAGTCCATTTGGGCTGAAAGTGCTCCAAAAATTTGTTTATCCCCTTATTTGAAGAAAAATGCATAAACAAACTAGGGTTTGTGAATCAAAATTAGGACTTCAAAAATTCTTCAACCAAGCAGCAATAGGGAGGCTTTGATACCATGTTGGAGTTGGTGAAATCCAACTTTGAAGATGCCCAAGATTGCCTACATGTGAAAACCTATCAAAGAGAAGGCAAGAAGAGAAAAGCGTGGAGCAAGGGAAAAATCGTAAACAGACATGAGAGAGAAAATATGCAAATAAAAGTAAAAATGTATTTACAATGAGAATGTCATGTTGTTATTATGAAAATACAATGAGGGAGCCCGAATATAAAGAGGTCAAGGAATCTTCTAGAACAAACTAGAAGACACTAGGAGAAAAGTGTGACAACTAAGCATACATCCACATTAGGTGGAAAGTCCTCAAACAATGTGACAGGATAAGTATGACTTAGGAGAGAACAAACTCCCATATTGTCAACAACTTATAACTAACTCCTATACTACAACTAATTAATGAAATGCATTTACCTAAGTAAGCTTAAGTAAATTGAATAAGTAATTAGTAAATTAATTATTTACTCTAACAATACAAGTTTTTCTTTTTTCTATTTTTCAAGAAACCAAGTCTAAAGTTTCAAGTGTTCAAGTTGTAATAGATACATAAACTATTTAAGTTTCATTTCAATTTCACTAGTTGACTACTAGTGGCATTCCAATATACCCAAAGACCCCAATGTAGAAACTTAGGCCCAGATACCAGATGTAACACCCTGCTAGGGAACCCCCAAAAAATTAATCTAAAGTCTCACTAAGTTTGTCAAACATTTTTAATGGATAATAAACAACAACAGATATAATATAGTGGAAGTAATAATCACATACATAAACACAATCCATAAAATAGATTACATCTTTAAAGGGTCCCATGATGTTGAATAACATTTATGTTTAATCAATAATAAATCCAATATATAAAAAATCCAATTCAAAAATAACTACAAGCATGAATCCATTTAAATAATATACAATTGTATCAAATCCTACCTGACAATTATTAGAATTCTTAATCATCCATTATACAAGTCATGGGGTATGAAAAGCTCGAAGAATATACATCATCAATAATATACAACATCACATTAGATCTTTGACATCAATTATAGTACAACATAGCATAATCATTCAATAGAAATACAAGATTAGATGGAAAGGAAAATCTACACAAGCACATCTAGTAATGACATCCAATGGTCAGATCTTGATGGTATAAGAAAAATGCACTACCATCTAAGCTCATACAGCATAAATGGACCACTCCTACCATGATGAGGAGATAAACTCAAGTCCCATACAAATCAAAAAAACACATGTCATAACCAACATCTAGGCCAAGGAAATCCTAATAGCAATCTATCTCAGAGGGTATCAAAACAAAAGTATCATCTAATCACAGAGGCAACATAGATGTGTAGGAAGTTAACTATGTAAGTGGGCAAGTGTCATCACATGAGCCAACTATAAGGCTCCCTAGTAGCCTCTCTAGACTATGGCCCCCTAGTGTCTGTATACAACACCAGTATCCTCTCGTACAGACAAGGAACACTAATGAAACAAAGTCATAACCAAGCATCCTCTCTACTCCAATCCTAGCCTTTACTAGCACTCAAGACAGGGGCAAGGGAAAGAATTGACTCTTATTAATTAATTTAATTTCCATTTAATGAAATGTTATCAGTTATTTAAATAACTTACAATGGGTTACACAAATAGCCACTCCAGGCTCCAACCTCCATTGCAAGCCACTTCCAAATATACACATAGATTACCTACCCTAGGCTCATAAGAGTAAAAATCATAGAATCACAATTTCACCTCAAACC
This sequence comes from Cupressus sempervirens, assembly GCA_028749045.1. Classification (NCBI taxonomy): domain Eukaryota; kingdom Viridiplantae; phylum Streptophyta; class Pinopsida; order Cupressales; family Cupressaceae; genus Cupressus; species Cupressus sempervirens. The sequence continues at coordinate 844,089,746 of CM053789.1, read as the reverse complement.
TTTACAAGCAACTGGAAAGAACCTATAGATAAAATATAGTAATCATCTTAGTCCTTTACAAGCAACTAGAAAGAACCTAAAGATCAAATCTCAATATTATCTTAGTCCTATACCAGCAACTGGTAATCACCAAAAGATACAACACATAATCACCTCAGTCTTATACAAGCAACTAGAAAGTGTCCAAAGATAATTGATCAAAGACTCAAAGGTTACACTAGAAAAGTCAAACCATTGACGTCAATTCTACACAAGAAAATTGGGAATCGATAACAACCAATATATCATAACTCATCTTAGAAACACATGACACATTACCATAATTGAGTATAAAATATTGTGATAAAAAACTAACCATAACATCATCATAGGACAAAACCCCCAAGCCTTTGGCAAATGTCCTAATTTGGTCAAAGTACGAAGTCCAACATAAAAACCACATGAAATACAACATACATCTCATTCAAAATTGAAATGAATATTTTCATAGTTTGTTTGGTTTTCAAAACACAAGAATATTCAGTATACAAACTTGGGTTTGATTTCATTTTCATAGTGTTATGTCTGACAAAAAGTGCAAGTCCACATGAACCTCAAAAAACTCCATAATTTGTTAAAAGTTGATTAAAAAAAAAAACCCCATTTTAATATAAAAATAATGAACCTACTAGTTCAATAACACCAATATGCATTTAAAATACTTCACTCAAAAAATCATTATATTTTCTAAATTTTATGAAGAACCTTACAACCACACTTTTAATAATAATTATTAAAATTAAATAATAATTATTAAACTATCATAATAATTAACTTATCAATAAATAATATTAATATTTTAATAATAATTACAATTAAATTTAATATTATAATGAAATTTATTAACACATAATAATAACAATAATTATTAATTTAAAAATATTATTTATATTAATTATATTATAAATTTTAAATATAAATAAAAAGAAAATATTAAAAATATTAATAAATTCAAATTTAATAACATTAAATTTTTTTAAATCAAAATACAATAAAGCATTTTAGGCCAGACGACCATGTTGTTTGTAGCAATGTTGCTACTTAGGTAGCCTTGGCTACTCAATGGTCCTAGCTACCTTCACAACTAACAATTGAGCACTAAGGGAAGGGGTATGGTCGGAGTCATGACCCCTGCTCTCCTTATTTAATATTATATTTTTTATGTTTTTTAAAACAAGAAAAACAAAAATAGTACTGCCCTCATATCGTATTCAAAATTTGATCTTTGTCCAGGTTAATAATCTCAATTTCCTTATTAAGATTATCATAGTGGTAATTTTTATAATTATATATATAAAGAAAAAAAATTGATATAGATTTAAGAGGGAAAAAAAATACATGTAATCAAATTCATGAATTTAATTTCGAGTATCCTTTTTTGAACTCCATCCTAAATTCAAACATCCAATTATGAATTACTAAATTAATCAAAAAATGGTTTCAAATACTAATTTTTCTTAGGGATGATTTTAAAAATGAAGAAGAACAAATCCACCAACAAGGGTTTCAACCCAATTGAAATTCTGAAAACAATTTTACTTAGACATGAAAAAGACAAAGAATTAAAAGAATGAAACTACTGCACAAAACTCACAAGATCCTTGCTAGATCTAATTCTAAAATAATAAACACATGAAGCTCACAAAAAATTCCCCTTCTTCCAGAAACCACCTTCTCATAAATTGGCTCCTCTAAATCTCTATATGAAGAAATGAACTCTAATTTCTTAAAAAAGTGTTTTTCCACAAATTAGGGCTTTGATTGTGCAATCATGCAAAACCCCTTTTCCTTAATTACTTTATTATATTTAATTTCAAGCATAAACTTTATTAAACTTATGCTTTCTCTCTTTTAATAATTCATGAAATATTTTTAATAATATATTTATTAATTCAATTAACAATATTATTTAGGGTTTGTTGTTTAAAATACAACTCCTAAATGAATTATTATTAAATTGAATAAATATAAATATGCCAAAATTAGAACTTTAAATATATCTCTTAAATTTTAATCGTTTATTTAATTAATTTCTCAATTAATTAAATATAATTAAATACTGAATTTTCTATATTAAATTTCCATCAAATTAAATCACTAAATTATCTTTCAACTTGATTTAATTATAACAAAAATAACAACAGGCTCACAAAACTAAATAGGACAACTCAACAGAAGACAAAGCATAGATTCAAATGCCAGGGTCAAAATTACAAATTCACATCACTTGATGAGTTCAGATGTGTAAAAAACTTTGATACTTGTCCTACTTTCTAGAAGAAGTGGATTAAGGTTAGGATTATGACTCAAGAATTAGCTCCCCACTTTTACCATTGAGATACTACAACAAGACACACTTATCCTAGTAATTCAGGGAAGTTGATGCCCTGTACCTACAATCTACATAAAATTTGAGCATGCACATACACGTATAATTTAAACTAAACAACCAATGGTGTTGAGTGGTGCATCATGTAGATCCTAAGTAGCAGGTGAGTACAACTCCCTCCCTTAACCACATCATTAATTTCAATCATAAAGTAAAACAAACCAATACTCCATACACATGCAAGTATGGGGTATGAAACCATACATATGCATATAAACAATCCATCTACTATCATCATGAGATAACTAAAAATCACTAAATAAACATACATATATCATCATCAAAATAATCATGAACACGTGAAATAACTAACTCATCAAATTTATCAACTGAGTATGAAATAACATCTAATCAAATTCAGTAACCAGGAACTACTAAACATAAGGCATAACCATCAAACTGGCCTAGAAGAATTCGACAATACAATCTAAAAAGTAAACAAGGGGTGCGCATTACAACCTACTACTTGTAGGAGCCCTTTGAGGAAAAGATAATTTTAGTCAAAGAAATAGATAAAAAAGACCTAAACATAACCATAAATGTTTGAAAGGTTCCTTGAAACCTTTTACTAGAAAAACCATAATGAACAAGTGATTTTACTAAGCTAAAGAGGGGGAAGCAAAATTTCATCTAAATTATGATAAGGACTACAAGAAACTAATCCTTTCCCATCAAGGAATACCTTAATAAGCTCATGTATGAAAGAATAAATAATGGGAACTGGAAAAAATCCAATTATTTTCTTTTGTTTGAAGAACAAACTCATAAATAAGCTAGATGAATTAACTATGTCATATAACTAGAAAGAAACTTCTTTAAAAAATTCATCTGCATATTAGAAGTAGAGGTTCCCATCAAAATAGGAATAGTCAATGGAGAGAAAATAAATGCAAAAATAACAATCTTAAAAAATGCCCACCACAAAATAGAAAGAGAAACTAAGGAATAATATATATTCAAACTTTCTTAGCTCTCTCTTTAACATCCTGATGATGGATCATAGAGTATGATCCAAAACATTGATGCTAAAAAATCTTACACAATCTTACCCATAAGCTCGAATACAATATATTCAAACTACAAAAAAATAACATTAATTACATGGAAAAATTAAGTATTAGATAGGAAAAAGTACCAAATTCTAGGCATCTCCATAGAATGTCCCATGTACAAAAAAAAATCAAGGCACACATAAAAGAAGGCTAAATATAGAAGGTACTAGAAGATGGCTTGACAAGAAAGAAATGAAAGATATCATCCCATTAATTCACATAAAATATAAGATTTACAAAGAATAAGGGTGATAATAAAAGCCTTGCATGTAAATTATACACCGATAAAGAGAATTAACCCTTTAAAAAAAAATAACATGACATCCATATTGAAATGTTCAAAATGGGAAGAGTACTTTTGAAATAGGGGTGAATCAAAAGTACCACACTTTTAACCTTTTTCAACAATTTAAATTACATAACTAAAAAGTAAACTACATGCATGTAAACATTTAAGCAGACATGAAATGAAAGCATGCATCAACACATACCACAAGAGAATTGGAGACCCACAAACCCTCTAGGAATAAGAAGGAAAAGCTGGGGTGGGGATGATACCCACAAAAATTATTGCAGCAATAATGTTCAACCACTTATGATGGTCTGCCCTATGAAAGGGCTACCCTATTAAAGGCTTTACACTGTGTCAATAGTGACCTAGTTAGAGGATTTACAAACACCTTACATGAAGTGTCACCCTATTAAAGGATTTACAATAGGCTATTAAACCCACCTAATACATAGGATTTTTAATCACCTTCTCCAAAAGGTTCTCCTACCTAGCTATTAAGCTAACCTATCAAAATAGGATTTCCAACTTCTAATACAATGTCAAGAAAGCATTAGAACAATGAACCTAAAAATATGCAATCTCTAATTGTTGGATTTAGGCACTTGATCTGCTCTCTTTGATCTTGAACCTTTGAGATCTTATATCTAATTGTGTTCCTTATTCCTTATGCTTTTTTGATCAACTGGATTTGAAATTGTTGCTTTGTTCCTCTAAGTCTTTCCTTCTTCACACTGAATTTTTCTATAGTCTCCCCATACACTATTCTCTACCACACTTGTAATGGGTTTTTGACCTCCTTTTAAAGCTTGCAAAGACTTAGGGTTAGGTATGGATCTATGATCCATATTGAATCTCAAATTCTCGCTCATACCTTCTATTTTTTCATTGGTTGCATGCCTTCTACATTTTTTCTAATTGGCTACATGCAGATTGCATAGGGAATGTAAATGATTCATCCTTATCCTTTTTCCTTTTTGAAATCTCTCTATGTTAGCTCCAAAAATGGTTTACATCTAATCTTGTGAGGACACAAACTCATATGTCAATTCTATGTTACTTGACACATATAGGACTATTGGTGCTCGACACATACTATCCTGGATTGCTTGGTACCAACTACACCGTGTCTTGCTTGGCACATATATGATTCTAGCTTGCTCAAAATTAACTGTGACTCATCACCTATATATTACTCGACACTTATATACTGTTCAGCACCTGAAGTCACTTGACACCTATTGAAATACTAACTCAACACACGTTGTGGCTTGGCATACATAGTGTACTCGGCTTCAATACAAAAAGTGATTTAGTGTGTTGACACTCAAATGTTAAAACTATCTAAGGACTAACAATCTCCCCCTTTGACATGATTGTTAAAAACACTTAACATTGCTAATCTATACTTATGAGTACCTTATCCACAAAGTTTCAAAATTGTTCAAAATTATATCAAAATACCTTAACTTCCCTTGAGATGATTGTGCCTTGTCATTCTTGAAATCAAAATTTTGTGCTGAATGTGCCTGATGCTCTTTGTCTTCTATCTTGTACCTGTGTCTCTGTATCTAGTTTATCAAAGCTTATGAAATTTTTGTATTTGCATCAAAGCTATTTTCCATATAATTACCAAAATTTTGTATCTCCCCCTTTTTACTATGTTAGAATGAAAGATTGTAAACAAAATTTATAGCATTCTCCCCCTATCTTATATCTTCATCAAAATACTATATCTTCCTCAAACATATATCTCCCCTTTTATTAATTCTCCCCCTTTTTGACACTTCTGTCAAAGGGCTCTAAGGAGTAATACCATACTTAGCAAAAAAAGTACTATTTACCTCCATTATTGTTTTCAGAGTTGCATCCCAATTTTCCAAAGCTATGTCAAATGACTTGTGCTAGATGGCAGTCTCTGCAACAAGGTGTACAAGTCCATCAAGGGTAGAAATATTTGGATCTTTCTTTAATACTATCTCAGCATAAACTTGTTCCTTGTGGAGGACTTCTAAATGAGGGGTTATTGGGGACTAGATTTGCATTAATTTTGCCTTAATATTTTCTTCCTTTGTTGTTTGTACAGCTAACTCCCTTTGTGTGTGAAGCAATTGTGCAAAATGTTTCTCACTCTAAGCTAGATCTCTAGGTAATTGCATGCTAGATATTTTCAAGTTCCCTTACAAGCTCATTATTCTTTGATTATTTTATTGTGTGAAATTGGAAAAATCACACAACTTACTATACAATTAAAAAAATGGTTTCAAGAACAATATTGGCCTTATCTATTGTCTTGGACAAATCTACTATTCAAGTGCAATTCCACTTGATATCTTTTCATTAACCTTTCCTTGAAACTTTCTTTTTGACCATTCCATGAATTTAACATTAGTGTCCTTGTCTTCATTTGTCACTTGGTCAACTATGTCTGATAGTTGCTCAATTATTGGCTTTCCTTCATCTAGTGACTACAAGATGAAGGCATCCATGAAGATTTCCTTGATGTCATGAAGTGCTTGCTTATGTTTAAATTCTTTCCTCAATATTTCCTACCTCGTCCTTCTATCCAATGCATTTTGCATTTCTGTCATTTGTGCTATTACGATAGTTTTGGAATCATAGCAGGGTATCACAATCTCTTCATTTAATTCAAGGTCTCCATAATGAAGGACCTTGGTCACTCTTATTGAAATTGAGCCTGCTGTTGAAAATTGCAAGGGAATAGCATCAGTGCTCAGCTTTTGAATAGTCTTAGTAGGAGTGCTAGTCTTTGGTAGCTCTACCAATGTCTAAATTGCAACCTACTCTTTTTTTTTTGTTGCATCTTCCTTTACATCTGATTTACTCTCCTCTGCACTCAACATCTAATCATTATCACTTGTTTCAGTTGGTGGAGGTGGTGGTGGAAACATAAAAAATTTAGTTCTAATAGCAGTGTATGTGAAAGGTTGTTCCTTTGGCTTCATCTTTTCTCTTTTTGGTGTTGTTACTACTCTTTTTAGTTCATCTAAACTCACCAATATAGGGCTTGTACACAACTGTTCTTGTAAAGTAGACTGGTGAAGGATCTTTGAGAGATCCTTTGTAGTAAGTGGATTAATGTTCTGAGTTGTCTTGTTAATAACATCCTTTATGATTACCATCTCTAGAAGTTTAATGGTTGTGGAAAGAGGGCTAGGAGGTGGCAATTGTGTGTCTTGCACACTCTGTTCTTCTTATTGTTGCTGGTCATTTGTTGCCATAGTTTCCTCTCCCTTGGTTGCTTCCTCTTCTTTCTCCTTATTCTCTTCCTCACTTTTCTTTTCCTCCTCTTTCTTTTCTTCACCCTTCTTCTCTATTTCCTTTGCTTCTTCTTCTCCTTTCTGCTCTTCTGCCTTATTTTTGGTAGTGGTTTCTACCTTGTTGGTTTCCTCGACCTTATCATCAATAATCTTGTATATTGTTTTCCATATCTATGTGGATTTAGTTACAACATCTTTAACTTTTTTTTGAAGAATGCAAAATGCTCTCTATTTGGGTGTAAATTTCCCACTATGTTTCTTATTTTCCTTAGTTATTTGAGCCTTTGTCATATCAGGGTTCACTTGAGCTAGGGTAGATTCTCTAATCTCCCTTTCCATCTTCAAACAATAATGCCACTTATTCTCCACTATCTCATATAGTTCTTTTGGCATAGTGTTATCAAGCTCTAGAGGTGTGTTTTTGAACTCTGCCATCATGGCATACATAGATTCCTCTATTTTATTCCGCTCTTCCCTACCAAGCTTATTAAAATTGAGAGACTTTAAATCATTTAAATCTGCATTTTAAATCTTATTACAAACCTTATCAATTGTAGATTTTGGAGGATGGCTAACCACTTTAAATTGGCTTATGTCCTTGGATTCTGTCCTTTCATCATTTGTATCTAATTGAGCCACATATTTTCTTCTTTTCTTGGGCTCTTCAACTGGTTGTGCAGTAGCTTTCCTCTTTTCCTTAACTACCTCTTTGGCCTTTTGAGTTGATGCTCTTGTTGAGGCCCTTGTTGCTACTAGCTTAGTTGGAGCTGGCTTGGTTTGAGTTGGTTTTTTAACCTTCTTGGGCTTTGGCTACATTGTAGGTAGTATTTTTGCCTTTCTCTTCTTCTACTTGGTAGGTGTAGATGCTTCCTTGACTTATTCTCCCTCACCACCTTCCTCTTTATCTTCTCCTTGGCCTTGTGTTAGCTCTTCTGGCTCTTGGCCTTGCTCATCTTCTTCTTCACTATCACCTTCTACTTCTTCTTCTTTTTCTTCACCTGCAATGTTGGCTCCAAAAGTCTTCTTTATCTTTCTCACCATTTTATCTTTCTTCTTGATAACTGAAGTAGTTTTTAATTCAGTGTCTACTTTGGACTTAACAACATCATAAGTCTCAAAGTGAGGAGCTTCCTTATCACTTTCTTTTGCTAGCAATTCTATGATTTCTACTAAGGCTTCGTCTATATCAAGTTCATATCCTAATGGCCTTAGCCATCGTACCCTTGGTATTGTTGCTTGAATGTAAGTGAAATCAATATCAACCAAGAAACATATATCATTGGCATATTTCTCAACTAATGAGACTAGTATCCTCATCCTTTGCTTCATAGACTTCTTAAAGTCTTCAAAATAGCTTGTCATCTGGGCTTCAAAATTGTCTCCCATTTGATCAATGAACTCATTGATTTGGGTGACTGTTGACTTGTTAGAATTCTAGTTCACCTTCCCAATTGAAGTGAATTCTTCCATAACATAAAAGAATATGCACATGAGAACTGAGAAAAATTTGCATTGAGCTCCTTTTGATCTCCTTAGAGCTCCTAGGTTCTCATCGATTTGCTACAACATGAGTTCAGCCAGATCATAGGTATGAGCTTTCTTTACCAACTTATAAGCCACATCAACTACTATGTAGGGTATGCTATTTAGTCTGCTGGATTGATAGAATTTATGTGAAATTATCCTCACAAAAAAGTCAAGTAGGGGTTTAGTCATAGTGTCAATAGTCATTCTCCTATTGTTCCATTTTTCACTAGTATTCTTTTCAATTACTTCCTTTCTATCACTTCTCAAGGTCTTTGGTGGATCTAGGGTTGGGAGACCAATAACCCTATGCACAATCCTCTTTGTTATCTTTATAGGTACTATCTCTAGCCAAAGATATCCATCATGAATTTGGCTTAGAACAATATGAATCCATTCTATTTTGAACACTGTATGGAAAACTAGGGTTTTGGTCAAACCCTTCTTCTCAATAATTTGAATCTTGTCTTTCAGTATCCCATTATCACATAGCTTATCATAGGCATTAAAGATTTCTAAATCACATATGGCACCGACCTTGTAGTTGTAGCACTTTCTTACATCTTGAACCATCACAAATTTGGGTGGAATGATAGATAATGCACTGATTGGGTCATTTTTATAGGAAACCTCAAGTATTGGTCTGAAATCAAGCTATTTGACTTCGTTGCTAACAAGTTGAATCTCATGATCTTCCTTTACCTTAGGGTTTCTAGAGCTAGAGGCCATTTTACTAAACTAGGGCTTTAAAATGTATTAAAAATTGTAACTTTGCATAGCTCAGCACTTGATAAATACCTTTGAATCAATGATTTCATGTTGAATCTTTGTTGAAATCAATGCAAATGACTATAAGGTAGTTTCTCAATCACCTCTTTTCTCTTCTCGTCTTTGCTCTGCATTTGAATGACATGAAAATGAACAAAATTTTACCTTATACCTATCAAAGACCTAACATTAAATGCTTCATGCTTACAGCTATAAAACTTAGCACTTGAAGGATTCACCATCACTCGACTCCCATTGTAGTTCATTTACTCAGCTTCCGCTAGACATCTACTTGACTCGGCTTCAACTATCAGCTTGGTAGCTATTAGAAACTCGGCATCCATTGGAACTTCACTCAAAATCTAAGGTTAACTCAACAGATTCTTCAAAAAAAATTCTTGGCATCTTCTCTCATGCAGATATCTTCTTTGTAGTACTTTGTTTGTTATTTGGAACTGATGTATGATATAGTTTTGTATATCAGTTCCATATACCATTCTTGTTCCTAATTGGATGAAGTGTGATCACTTGACCTCTTGGGTGAAGTGATCCCTTCATTGGATGTGTTGGACTCACCTTTCTTCTTCTAAGTCTTGTTCATTTGTGCTCTCATTTGTTCAACATCAACTTTCTCTTTTCCTTTGTTAACTTCTATCTTGGGTGCCTTTGACTTTGTTGGGAAATTGCTACTAATATGACTAATTTCTGAGGAACTAAAATATGTGGTTTGGCTCAACCATCTACTATAACTTCCTCTAAAATGTGTCCTTATGCAATTTTTAGGAATGTGTCCATACTCCTGACAATAGTGATAGCTATACTTGGTGTTGTAATCCCAATTGTAGTGATGTGCATGATTGGTTCCTCTTGCAGGCTTATTAGGTGTCCACATAGGCTTTAATATGTATTCAAATTCTCTATGTCTATATTTTTGGTAGTTGTAGCAGTGACCTTCAAATCTTGGTGTCCTCGTAATCTTTGTCTTGCATTCATGTGCTTGATGTCCCTACTTTTTGCACTTATGACAAAAGCTTGCATTGGTGGGCTTATTATGTTAATGACTGTTCTTTCTCCTACACACATTAGAGGTATGTCTCTTTTTACCATAGAAATGAAAAGTAGGTTTAGTGTTCTTACCTTTGTTATTCCTTTTTTTTGCAGTCTTGGATGATTCTCCTTGTTCAGTGCTAGTATAACCAAGTCTTGAAGTGTCATTACTGGCCCTTGGTGTTTTCAGTAATTGTTCAAAGTACTTGATAGCCTCATTAGGTTTTTTGTAGCTTTTTTCTATCTCATTTTCTCTCTTGAATTCATTCTACAATTGTTCATTCTACATCTTCAAGGTAGAGATCTCAACGTCCTTCATGTTTAGCTCATGATGAGCATTCATCATTTGGCTTAAGGTGTCAAGCTGTATGTTTGAGATCTTTTCAAAATAAATCATCTTCTCCTCTAGTCTATTTGCAAGGTTTCTTTTGTAATCCTCAAGCATGGCTCTATCCTCAATTACTCTCTTCTTTTGTTCATTTATTTCACATAGCATTATGGCTTGTGATTCTTGTTCCATTTTAAGAAATTTTATCTCTTCTGCTTGAGCTCTATTTTTCTCCATCAGTTCTATTGCTACATCAAATTCCTTGGAATATCCATTTACAAACACTTTTGTGGTGTGAATCTCCTTGTAGTGTATGTCATTTTAAGCTATGGCTATCTCCTTTCCTCTTTTCAATAATTTTCTCAATTCCTCTCTGGCTTCTTCTACCTTGTGTAGAGCAAGATGCACATCAATCACTTGATTGTCAATAATCTTCCCAAGTTTGAAGACTTCCATCTTTTGACCTTTTTCTCCAAGCTATTAGGCTTCTCATTGTGAGAACCAGATCTTGGATCAAAAGTACCACACTTTTAACATTTTTCAACAATTTAAATTACATTATTGAGAAGTAAAAGACATGCATGTGAACATATAAGTAAACATGAATTGAAAGCATGCATCAACACATAACACAAGTGAATTGGTGACCCACAAACCCTCCATGAATAAGAAGGTAAAACTAGGGTGGGGATGATACCCACAAAAATTACTACAACAATAATGTTCAACCACTTCTGATGGTCTGCCCTGTGAAAGGCCTACCCTATTAAAGGCTTTGCACAGTGTCAATAGTGACCTAGTTAGAGGAATTACAAACACTTTACATGAAGCGTCACCCTGTTAAAGGATTTACAATAGGCTGTTAAACCCACATAATACATAGGATTTTTAATCATATTCTCCAAAAGGTTCTCCTACCTAGTTGTTAAGCTAACCTATCAAAATAGGATTTCCAACTTCTAATACAATGTCAAGAAAGTATTAGAACAATGAACTTGATAGTATACAATCTCTAATTGCTAGATTTAGGCACTTGATATGCTCTCTCTGATCTTGATCCTTTGAGATCTGATATCTAATCGTGTTCCTTGTTCCTTATGTTATTTTGATCAACTAGATCTAAAATTGTTGTTTTATTCCTCTAAGTCTTTCCTTCTTCACATTGAATTTTGCTATAGTCTCCCCATACATTGTTCTCTACCACACTTGTAATCGGTTTTCAACCTCCTTTTAAAGTTTGTAAAGAATTAGGGTTAGGTATAGACCTATGGTCCATATTAAATCTCAAATTTCCACTCATACCTTGTATTTTTTCATTGGTTGCATGCCTTCTCCATTTTTTTTGATTGGTTGCATGAAAATTGCATAGGGAATGTAAATGATTCATCCTTATCCTTTTTCCTTTCTAAAATCTCTCTATGTCGGCTCCAAAAATGGTTTACATATGAGTTCGTGAGGACACAAACTCATATGCTGATTCTATGTTAGTCAGCACATATAGGACTATTGGTTTTTGACACATACTATCCTATATTTCTCAGCACCAACTACATTTTGTCTTGCTCAACACCTATATGAGTCTAGCTCACTTAGCATATATTGCATTCTGGCTTGCTCGGCATCAACTACGACTCAGCACCTATATATTACTTGGCACTTATATAATACTTAACACTTGAAGTCACTCGACACCTATTGAAATACTAACTCAGCACACACTGTGGCTTGGGATACATAGTGTACTTAGCTTCATTAAAAAAAGTGATTAAGTGTGTTGACACTCAAATGTCAAAACTATCTAAGGACTAACAATCCATTGTAAAGGAGAAGCAATCAATAGATATCCCTAAACCAATCCTACACTCTAGCCACATGGTTTTGATGACAATCATAACCTAATTGAAACTAGCCCAATAGAAAAAGAGTGGACCTTAACCATTAAAACCAAAACAAGTTATCTAAAATAAATAGTTCATACTCACCAACAATCATGTTATGCAACTTTAATCTCAAATACCAAGCGAATCCATTATCCCACTCTATGAAAATATCAAATTCCCAAAATAGAGGATATACTCTAAGAGAACCCAAGGACCACTAAGATCTAGGATGCAACCCATCATATGAAGTGAAAAATAAAGATAAAATTCTATAAAAAAAAACATAAAATATAAGGGAAGAAAATCTATCTCTAGTTGAGTAAAAGAATGGTGTAATCACATGTATTAAAAAAAGAGATACACATAGGAATGAGAAACCTTATTCTGAATATATACCATTGAAGGAGACCAAATCCCCCAGCTGCAAAATATGTTGACATATTCTACATCCTACATAGGTCAAGAGAATAAAAATCTATCTTTTCATCTTTGCAATTATACATATATATATATACACACACATATATATATCCTTCATGTGTTGCATTATCTCCATTGTACTTCCTCTCCTATTGCTTTTTTGCATACCATGTTGAGGGATGTGATCTTGATTTTCAAGTCTATTAAGTGATCATGGTTTGATGTATAAGTAGTCTACATGCTTGGGGTAATTTGACTTATCATTTTTTTGAAGTATATAGATAGCAGCCAAAAGAGATAGGAGGCTAACACCAAAGTACAAAAAGGATGAAAGATCAAGAAGAGGTTACCTCAACCTAATAGCCTAATTTTTCACTAACCCCGTTTGTGTAAAATCTTTTTAAAAAATTAGGATGAATTACTGAAAAAATAATCTAGGGTTTATAAGATTTTAATAGCTCTAGAGAAAACCTTAGGAAAGTTTTCTTATAATGTTGTTTTTAAAAGGAGGTGTATGTAGTTTCCATGCATATGTTCCTTATATATATATATATATATATATATATATATATATATATATATATATATATATATATATATATATATATATATATATATATATGTATATATATAGATATGTATATATATGTATATATATATATGTATATGTATATATATAGATATGTATATATATAGATATGTATATATATGTATATATATGTATATATATATATATATATATATATATATATATATATATATATATATATATATATATATATATATATATATATATATATACATATATATACATATCTATATATATATATATATATATATATATATTGTTAGGATAAACCACGGACAGAAATAAAAAACTACATGCAAATATAACCAATAACAAAAATAATAGAACACACAGAAATGAACACAAGGCACCAAGATTTAACATGGTTCACCCAATCCTTGGGCTACGTCCACCAAACAGCAAGTCCGATCTTATTACAATCCAGTGATTACAACCTGATTACAATCTGTAATCCCTTACAGCTCAATACTGCTGCAAGAACCAATTTCGTATCACCACATATAAAAAATACCCAACCCTAAGCCCTTTTTATACAAGTATTAAACCGCTTTAGGGTTATAACATGTCGGCCATATGTCAGCCATAATATGTCGACTACCATGTCTGCTACGATATTTATGAAGTATGTACAGTACTTTCCTGATCAGTCACCACAATCTAACAATCTCCCACTTGGGGACTAATCAGGCTCCACACTAAACAACAATCTCCCACTTGGAGACTGATCCTGTAGCAATACAACTACCGCATGGGGCTCCCACTGGATCAAACCACCCTGGACTCTGTTGTTCTTTTATTCACATTTAGTCTAAAAGACCAACTGAAGCTGAAGAGGAGTTCAGCTTCTCCCTTGTGACAATCTTTGTCAACATATCTGCTGGATTTTCATTGGTATGTATCTTCTCCAGCTTTAACTGTCCATCCTCCAAAACTAACCGAATGAAATGGTACCGCAACTATATGTGTTTTGTCTTAGAATGCAGAGCTGAATTCTTAGCAAGATGAATGGCACTCTGACTATCTGTGAACAAATAATTATCTTTCTGAGGATGACCCAATTCTTCCAAGAAGAACTGAAGCCATATCATCTCTTTGGCTACCTCTGTAGTGGAGAGAGCATTAATCTTCTGTAGCCGAGAAACCCAGCTCACGGCTGCCCCACCAACAGTAAAGACATAACCTGTAGTACTCCGCCTGGTATCAATATCCCTAGCCAAATCTGAGTCAACATAGCCCTGTAAATCAGCAGTAGAGCCCCCAAAATGTAAACACTTATTGGATGTTCCTCTCAAATATCTGAGAATCCACTTGACAGCATTCCAATGCTCAAAACCTGGATGACTCATATACCTGCTAACGACTCCCACTGCATGTGCAATATCTGGCCTAGTGCATACCATAGCATACATCAAACTTCCTACAGCTGAAGCATAGGGTACCTTGGACATCTTATCCTCCTCTTCCTGTGTCTTGGGACACATCTCCTTAGTCAATTTCAAATGACCAAGTAAAGGTGTGCTGACAGCTTTAGCATTCTCCATAGAGAAACGTTGCAACACCTTCTCAACATAATCAGCTTGAGATAGCGTCAATGTTCTTTTCTTCCTATCTCTGCAAATCTTCATACCAAGGATTTATTTTGCTGCCCCCAAATCCTTCATAGCAAATGCATGTGCTAACTGGCATTTTAGCCCCTTAATATGATGCATGTTAGACCCAGCTATAAGCATATCATCAAGATATAGACATAAAATAATGTAGCTATCATCATCCAACCTCTTAAAATAAACACAGTAATCTGAATGACACCTGTTATATCCATGCTCATGCATAAAACTATCAAATTTCAGATACCATTGCCGAGGTGCTTGCTTCAGGCCATATAAACTTTTCTTCAATTTGCACACTAAGTTCTCCTTACCTTTGACCTCAAAACCCTGTGGCTGAGCCATATATATTTCTTCATCCAAATCACCATGAAGAAAGGCTATTTTAACATCCATCTACTCTAAATGCAAATCTTCAGTAGCCACAAGACTTAAAACAGTACGAATAGAAGTCATTTTAACAACAGGAGAAAATATCTCATCAAAATCAATTCCCTTTTTCTGTGCAAATCCTTTTACAACTAACCTGGCCTTAAATCTTTTCTTACCTCCTTCCTCTTCTTTCAACCTGTAAACCCATTTATTCTGTAAAGCCTTTTTACCTGCAGGCAACTTGCACAAATCCCATGTCTTATTTTTCAGCAAAGAGTCCATTTCATCTTTCATTGCAGACTCCCACTGAATCTTAGTATCCACCTGCACAGATTCATCATAACTTTCAAGTTCACCAGCATCGGTAAGTAAAATAGAATACAAAGAGGGAGAAAACCTTTGTGGAGGTCTAATTGGCCTTGTTGACCGTCTAACATTCACTGGTGTGTGTGGTATTTGTTGTTGCAGTTGTTGCACATCATGAGGAATGGTTGGAACATCAGCTTTTGGAGTATCATCCAACACTACATAATCATCTTCTTTCTTCTCATGTTGCTGCAACAGATCTTTGTACAACACTTTTTCATTGAATATGACATCCCAGCTTCTTATAATTTTATGATTTTCAAAATTCCAAAGCCTATAGCCAAATTCATTAATGCCATATCCAACAAAGACACATTTCTTTGATTTCGCTTCTAGCTTGGTTCTATTTTCAGAGTCTATATGAGCAAAAGCTTCACAACCGAAGGTCTTGAGAAAAAAATAACTCACCTTCTTACCAGTCCATGCTTCCTCTGGAATACCACAGCCCAAAGGAGTAGAGGGACCTCTATTAATCAAATATACTGCAGTATTGACAGCCTCCGCCCACATGTGTAAGGGCAACCCAGCATGCAACCTCATGCTCCTTGCGCGCTCCATTATAGTCCTGTTCATGCGTTCAGCCACTCCATTTTCCTGTGGAGTCCTTGGAATAGTTTTTTGTCTACGAATACCATTAGTGGAGCAATAATCTTCAAATTCATGACTGCAATACTCACCACCATTATCAGATCTGAGACATTTTAGTTTCTTACCAGTCTCATTTTCAACCAAGCATTTCCATTTCTTAAAAGTTTTAAATACATCAGATTTCTATCTAAGGAAATAAACCCATACTTTTCTAGTTGTGTCATCAATAAATGTAACATAATAATGAGAGCCACCAAGGGAAGATACTTGAGCCGGTCCCCATACATCTGTATGCACAAGCTCTAATTTCTCCTTTTTGTTTTCCTTCCCTGTCTTTACAAAACTCACTCTCTCTTTTTTTCCATACACACAACTTTCACAGAAATCCATATTCACACATTTTAGACTTGGTAAAACTTTCCTTGAATTAAGTACTTTCATACCTTTCTCACTCATGTGCCCAAGTCTATTGTACCACATCGCTGTATCAGAATCTACAGCAACTATTTGTTCTCCCTGCTCAACTGCAGTAATTGTTCCTGAATATTCATTTTTCTCTGAAACAATCAAAGTAGAAGGAACAATATGACCTGTACAAAGATATAAGGTGCCTACTTTCACACCTTTTGCTACTACAAGGGAACCTTTTGAAACCTTCCAATTTTTATCATTAAAAGTAATTACACAACCCTCATCACCGAGTTGCCCTACTGAAATTAAATTCCTACTCAGCTTTGGAACATGTCTTACCTCATGTAGTAGCCAATGATTCCCATTCTGCAACTTAATCTTAATTTTTCCCTTTCCAACAATCTGACAGGGTTCATTATCCCCCAAATAAACAAGCCCAAAATCCCCTTGGACATAATCAATGAAATAACCTCTATGAGGTGTAGCATGAAAAGAAGCACCAGAATCTAAAACCCATGAATCATCAACACTCTCTAAAGACAGAAGCAAAGCATCCTCTTCGGATTTATTACTTACCACATTTGCCTCTTTGTCTCGATCTAATTTATCTCCTTCATTTTTCTTTCGAGTCCAGCAATCTTTCTTTTTGTGCCCTGGTTTCCCACAGTACCAGCAATCATTTGGTCCTCTCAATTGAGACCTCCTCCCCTTTGACTTTCCTCTTGATTTCCCACAATTTCCAGAGTTACTTCCTCTTTCAGTCGTTCTGCCCCTGCTTTGTGCATTTAAAGCACTTCCTGATGTAGATCCACCTGAGGATTTTCTATGAGTTTCCTCACTTAAAATAACACCGATCACATCATCATATTTTAGGGTACTTGATCTAGGAACAGAATTACTCACCGCCATTACCAAGCCATTCCAGCTTTCAGGCAAAGAACACAAAATCAAGAGAGCCCTAATTTCTTCATCAAAATTGATACCCACAGAAGATAATTGACTAGTAATAGTATTAAACTCATTTAAATGATCTGCAATAGATCCACCTTCTGCCATTTTCATATTAAATAAATGCTTCATGAGAAATACCTTATTTGAAGCGGAGGGCTTTTCATACAGTGTCGCTAGGGTTTTCATCAAATCTTCTGTAGTCTTTGCTTTTGTAATATTAAATGCCACCGATGGTGCCAAGCATAACCGAATGCTTCCGAGTGCCTTTCTGTCCAAAAGATCCCATTCAGCCTCTGACATAGTTCCTTGATTCTTGGCTTTTCCTTCCAACGGCTTCCATAAATCCTTCTGATATAAATAGTCTTCCATTTGCATCTTCCATAACTGGAAGTTCTGCCCATTAAACCTATCAACCCTCAGCTTACCATCATCTGCCATTGCTCCCACTCAACCGTGAGACTCCCACTTAACCGTGAGACTTTCCTACAGAGGATAACTGAGAAACAACTAGGCTCTAATACCACTTGTTAGGATAAACCACGGACAGAAATAAAAAACTACATGCAAATATAACCAATAACAAAAATAATAGAACACACAGAAATGAACACAAGGCACCAAGATTTAACGTGGTTCACCCAATCCCTGGGCTATGTCCACCAAACAGCAAGTCCGATCTTATTACAATCCAGTGATTACAACCTGATTACAATCCGTAATCCCTTACAGCTCAATACCGCCACAAGAACCAAATTCATATCACGACATATAAAAAATACCCAACCCTAAGCCCTTTTTATACAAGTATTAAACCGCTTTAGGGTTATAACATGTCAGCCATATGTCGGCCATAATATGTCGGCTACCATGTCGGCTACCATGTACAGTACCCCACTATTTATGAAGTATGTACAGTAGTTTCCTGATCAGTCACCACAATCTAACAATCTCCCACTTGGGGACTGATCAGGCTCCACACTAAACAACATATATATGTATATATATATGTACATATATGTATATACATATATATATATATATATATATACATATATATATGTATATACATATATATATATATGTATATATATATATATGTACATATATGTATATATATATATGTACATATATGTATATATATATATGTATATACATATATGTACATATATATATACATACATATATATATATATATACACACATATATATATGTATATATATACAAATATATATATATATATACACACACATATATATATACAGAGATATATATAGATATATATATATCTATATATATATATATATATCCTTCATGTGTTGCATTATCTCCATTGTACTTCCTCTCCTATTGCTTTTTTGCATACCATGTTGAGGGATGTGATCTTGATTTTCAAGTCTATTAAGTGATCATGGTTTGATGTATAAGTAGTCTACATGCTTGGGGTAATTTGACTTATCATTTTTTTGAAGTATATAGATAGCAGCCAAAAGAGATAGGAGGCTAACACCAAAGTACAAAAAGGATGAAAGATCAAGAAGAGGTTACCTCCGTATAATCTAACCTAATAGCCTAATTTTTCACTAACCCCGTTTGTTTAAAATCTTTTTAAAAAATTAGGATGAATTACTGAAAAAATAATCTAGGGTTTATAAGATTTTATTAACTCTAGAGAAAACCTTAGGAAAGTTTTCTTATAATGTTGTTTTTAAAAGGAGGTGTATCTAGTTTCCATGCATATGTTCCTTATGAATTTTCAAATGTGCTAAGTTGTGATTGTGTGAAGCCAAGAAAAGTGCATGTCCACATGCTTATTTCAACTTAATGCATTTTTAGTTGTGAACATGTGAATGAAGAAGAATAGTCAATATAAACTATTAAGTGCATCATCATGGGGTTTAAATGGATGTCTGTTTTCTCAGGTGCAAAGCTGTGAGGTAAGAGGTATGTTAAGCTCAGCTAGTTAAGTGCACCATTGCATGGTTAAAATGGACACCCAATCTTGGAGTTGTGAAGGAGTGATAAAATAAAATTTTAAGCTATGCAAGGTCACAAACATAAAATATTCGAAGGGCTTGGCTATGGTGAGGTTGTAAAGTGTTAAGAGTTAAAGGCTTGTCGTAAGGTCATAGTGGTTATGAATGTGTGTTAAGTCTTTCTTTGAAGGTGCGATTGAACAAGAGGCTAAGAATTTGTAACATCACAAGTCTTATTGTAATAAAGAAAGTTTCTAGAGAAATATGGAAAAATAGTCTTGTTTATAGGAGTCGAACCTATTAGATTTAAAGCATAAAATGGGTTTTCTAATGTAGAACTTGAGATGGATGTATGAAATTTGCAAAAAACATAGCTGGATGTACGAAATTTGAAAAAAACATAGGTTTAGTTTGTTTTTATGAAGATTGATATGTTTTCACGTATCCTACCCTTAAATGCTACTTAAAGCTATGCTTTCATCATAGAGGTTGATAAATCCTAGAGAGGAATAGGTGGTTATTGTCATTCTCCCAAATTGTTTGAATTTTTGAGCAATTTCAAATACAAAGGTGATTTCTGGGTAGTTTTCATCAAATATAGCACACAAAATAAGCAAAAATATTTGTGGAAATGACCCAAAGAGAAGGAGAATTGATCGCACAAGTAGTAATTGAAGTACCAGACTCTCCTCTAAGGATTCCAAGAATATTTGTGGAAGAATGGATGCACATCTTTCCTAGTTCCACAAATTCTTAGATGCAAATGACCTCATTTTCAAAGATCCATATGCAATGTGCAAAGACGCAATTGTCCCTGACAGAAATGGGTCTTAGTTATTTTGGTTTTTCTATAAGAACAAAGTGAAATAAGTTTCAATTTGTAACCCTTGGGTAAGAAATTTTGGAATATTGATAATGCCAAAGATGTTTGTGGATGTGGATTTGGTCAAAGCATTAATCAAGTGTTACAATCCTATAAACAAGTCATTTCATAGGAAAGATAGAAGTGTTTTTATAGCATTAGATAAAGATACATTTATAGAAGTATTTGATTTGGGTGGACCTATGTCATTGCCCATCGATATTAAAGATTTGAATGAGGATTTGAAGAAACATAAGAGTTTTTATATGGGTAATAACATGACCCGGCACATTCCTAAGGTAAAGAAGGATTTAGGAGAAATTCTAAAGAGGATGGATATTGATGAAGTCATGCCCTTTGATTTCTTTCAGAGGTACTTTTGGAATACTATGTTTGGTATTGACAAAGTCCTAGGTACATATGGGACCATGAATGCTTTAGGTGCATATAATGGCATGGCTTTAAATATTCAAGACCCAAATCACTACACACGTTATGATTTTTGTATAATACATCATTGAGAGCATTCACATAGAAATTTTTGCTGCCCAACAAAGAGAATTGAAGGATTTGAAGTTCCCTCATTACTCCCTCCTCATGCACCTTATTTTGTCAAAGAATGTTGATATATTTGATCAAAGATTTTTTTGAGTCAACACAAGAATGGGGAGAGAAATTGCTAGTAAAACGATGGAAATAGGTATGACAATTTTATTATCCATATTCTAATGTTATCTCTTTCTATAATGACATTATTTATCCAATTTTAAAAATGATAGGTTGTATAACTAAAAGGGTTCCTAGAAATGTTAATAAGATAGTTAGACCTAAATGGTGCTTTCATGTTGGGAAAAAATTGACTCATGATTGGGGTAGTGTGTCCTTTTTTAAAGATTATACTATTATAAGAATCTTTGGGTGTCATTAGCCACCTCACATTTTTCCCAAGTATGTTCCTGAGAGGTTAGCATTAATAGACATTTTTTGGAGCTAATTTCTTTGAATATGGGGTATTTTGGAAAAGGTGTCAAGAAGGGGACATTTTTGTGTACATGTACTAAAGTGAGGGATTTTGAGATTGGTAAGAATGCTATTGGACAAACCAATTCCTTTCTACAAAACTATAAGATGCCAACTGGGCCAGCTAGAACCTATGATCCCTATAATGTAGTAAGACATGCTTTGAAAATCATGAGAGGATACAATTTCCCCCCTACAAATCCTATGTGGTAAGAGGATACTATTGATGATGTGTTGAATGAAGATGCTTGAATGGAAAGAATGATAAAAATTAGAGACATTGTTAGCTATGAGTGATAAATGGGAAAAGAAAACCCTTCTTTTAAAGGGTCTTATCCTGATGAGGAATATTGTGTCAAAGTGGATAAGTGTGTTGATAATTTTGATGAGTTGGTAGCTCAAGTCCCTAAGGAAATCATAAAGAATATTGATCTAGACTATGCTAATGATGAATATATAGTTGAGGTATCTAATGAAGAGGATCAATCTGAAGATGACTAGCCTGGACAAAATGTTCAAGATATTCTAGAGTGTTCTGCATGGGTAGAACAAAGACATAAGAAGTAAAAGATGATAGAAATACTAGACTAGGATGAGTAGAAGGCTCTTCAAATTTTTCTAAGGGGAAATAAGTATTTTGATGATATTAAGAGAAGATTCTTAATGTCTCAAGCATCTGAGAGTAAAAAAAGAGCAAAGAAATTGCAACTAGAGACACAAATGATTGATGATAGAATCATTGAGGCTAAGGATTTTATGGATTATGAAAATTTTATAAGTCAAATGAATTCAAAAGCTTCCTTTCTAAAATAAAGAGAAATGAATTGTAATTTCATATGAAGCTTAGAGATTCAGATGAAAAGGTTGCTAGGTTGACACAAAAGTTGAAGGAATATGACCCTGCTAGTGAAACTCTCACTACTAAAGAGGCTAGATATTTAGTCAAGAGAAGTGGGATGATTATCTTCCCAGGATGCCCGATCTGAGCTCTTTGTTTTTACTTGATCAAATAAGAAGACAAGAGAAATAAGTTTCTTTTGAAGATGAAAACCAATATGGGGAGATAATGGGATCAAGTTTTAATGTGGATGCTCAAAAAATGGCTATATGGAGTTTAGCTCCAAAGGATGATAAGTCGACTCTCACGGAAATAAAGGAGTCCCCTAGGGGAAGTGTTATATTTTTCCATGTGAAATCTACATACAGTGACCAAATTTTGGGAATGCATACTTGGGTAGCATTAATGGGTAAGCATAAAATGGACACTATTCAAGCTCAACTTGAAATGACCTATGAGAAATTTATTGGGACAAGAAAGAGTTATGAAGAGGAAATTAAGAAAAATTATGTCCTACAAAAAAATGTTATCAAATTGGAAATGGAGGTGGCTTCACTGAAGAAAAATGTCAGAACTATTATAAAGGTTCGTGACAAAGAAGTGCAGATAGAGGGCCATATATTTGAGATAGGGAAAACATTAGGCCAACATATGGACATTGATTAAGAAAACTTAGAAGCCATTAAGGATGTAGAGATCGTAGCTTTGAAGATTTTATTAAACCATAAGATCAATGCATAAAAAATAGTCTCACAAAATATGCATGGCAGTTATATTACCTTAGAAGGAATGGAATACAAATGTTTAGAGGCAACTTCTTTGATATCTCTGTTATTCAGAACATGAGGCCCTTAATTCAATTTTTTGACAACATAATCATTATACTTCCTCTAAAGAAGGACCAACCAAACAAAACCATTGTGAGTACAAGAAAAGAAATTCATAGCATAAAGGATTTAAAAGGTTTCTTTGTGGGGAAGATGCAATAAGTACAAAGTAAAATGAAAGTAATTGTTGTTGGGACACCAAATTTTGTGCCTACAATCTTGGATAATGAAGGAAAAATTAAGGATTGGGTAGAATGGTTGTCATAAAATTTGGTAATATCCTTGATCATCCCAGGTTTTTGTCCTTTTGTAACAATGAAATGAGTGTCACTATTATCTATTATATGATATACATACTTTATTTATTAGAAGTAGAAATGTGTAAAGTAGCCTCTGAGGTTAAATCTATAACTAATGATAAATGGATTAAATATTTAGAGGAGCTAGACAAAATTAGAGATATCACGTGGGCTAGCATTGATATAGACATTGCTATTTGGGAGTTGATTGTAGAAATCAAGGCACTATCAGCCAATGGTAGTGATTAAATATAGTTGAAAGGTAGTTCACAAAAGGAAAATGTAATGAAAACATCATGGATGGTGATAGAAACTAAAGGACAAATTTGATTTATTGAAAAGATATTTGCTGACAAACACCACCTCTCAGTTTGTAATTGCATCTTAATTCTAGGAAAAGAGTAGAAAATCTTATATGATTTTGTTGAATTTGGCTCCATATCTGAAGAACATTTAGCTATTTATGGGAAGTAGCTAATCCTTATGTTATTTTGATCTTCATTATCTTGGTATTAGGTCTCTTTATTACTTGGTAGTGTGAAAACACCAACATAACCAATACCAATTTTATACTTTAAAAAATTAGCATAATCCATAGCAGTCCTAACAACATCAGTCCTATTATGATCAATCATATAACTAGCTTTGACTTATGATGTTGTATCACATATTGGTTATGGAATATGTCTAACTTATGAGAATTATGATGTGATTGATGGATTTACTAGGGTATGTATGAGTGGTTACCTATTTTTGTACTATATCTAGATTTTATCTCTAAAGTACCCATTCGATATGAATGATGGTTGCAATATTTGTTAAATTTTACTATAGAACCTAATTCTAGTTCCTGTAACCATATTTATTTATATGTAGATCATGTTCTTTGTTATGTTTTGATCATATATATGTATAATGGATCCTTCTGATGTTATCTTATGTACATCACCTTTGAGATTGTATATGTTATTTCATGAAGAATTTGAGGGATTTATGCAATATGGTGCCCTGCATGTCTTTGAGTACTCTAGTTATTTATTTCATTGATATATGCCTAGAATAATCCAGAAATAGTTTATATACAATTATTTTTGGATGATGGGTTATAAATCCAAAGGATTCTTGTTTCAATTAAAGATTATTGTTCTTTTATGCTATGAATAAAAATCTCTTACTTTTATTAGAGTTATTCTTAAATATCTATAATTGATTATTTGGAAATTTTAATTTAAATGCAATAACTTATGAGTATATGTTGCTATGTTTTACTCTACCAATTCTATGCATTTCGATTAGCAGTGCTAGTACAAAGTCATGGTCATTTTCTTTTGAGATCTATGTAGGGTCTTGTTCTCATTTAACCATGATTATGTGTATTGTGTTATTTGGCTATTTATATATTGAGAATCAACACTTAATTTTTTCTTATTTAATAATATTTCCTATTTACACTCATCTTAAGTTGTTGGATTTTAGTATGTACATATATCCCTTATAGTCATTGCCAAGAGATAGTGATCTTCACCTTTCATACAAAACAAATTGCATCCCTATATGGGAAATGGATTTATGTAATTGTGTTATTATTATCCCTTTGGCCAATGATTGTAAATCATATTCATAAAATATAATTTGATTAGACTAGCAAGTGTGTCTATGCATTAGGGTTCCACAATTGTCATGGAAATTAGTAAATCAAAATAAAAAATTAATTATATTTTGGGAATTTAAATGATTTAATTTACTTACTGATAACATTTTCTTATTTGGACTCCAATTTCTTGGAATCATTTTATTTAATCTAGGAAAGGGTCTAGCCTTTTGATTAAGTGGCTTGGTATTTACAAAATGTGATTTTTTTCACTCACCTCCTATTTTATGTTTTTGGAGGATATATGTTTTACTCTTCCTCTGAGAATTTGGTTAGTTTCTTTTTGGGTGAGATTTGCATACCATTTGAGATTGGTTCCTTAGAATCATGGCATGATTCCTTATCTTACTCATGTTTTTTAACACACTTGGAGATTTCACTAATTTCATCTCTTCATCCTTATTTTGAGAATTTTGAGTGAGGTAAGATTCTCCTTTTCTATACTATTTAGTTATATTATATTAATTTCTTTTTCTTAGGGGATTGATAAATAGTGCTCTCCCTTATTTATATGCAATTCCATGATGTTGTTGGATGGGTGTGTTAATCTATATGAATTCATGTTTTTTATGTAGTTCTGATCATGGACATTTCTTATGTATCCATAATGTAACTTTTAATTTATATTTTTGAATTGGTGTGAATTATAGAACTAGGCTTTTTTTTTTTCAAATTCTAGGAAAGTTGATATTTGGATGTTTTTGGTGTTACATAATTTTTCCTACCACCTAATATTTGTCTATTCTATTAGATCCCTAGACTAAATTATGTTTTAGTAACATCTATGACTAAGATTAGGATCATGGACTCATAATGATTAGAATACATATTGGCTATAATTTTAATAGTGGTTTATTTTGTAATTTTTGTATTGTAAATGTGTGCAAGTGATAAGGCTATGAATTATATGGAAAATACTTCACTTGTCAAAGTGGCCAATTGAGATATGTAGTAATATACCTTTTATGGTTTCCACTCATTTTAAAAATTTTATTTTTATGCTTGTATCATGTTCATTGCATTTAATTAATCTATGCACTTGTATGTTGTATATAGTTAATTTACATGAGAGTCACTTATGTTCTCCCACAAGAATGTGATTGTACATTAAACAAGATCCTATAAGACCTACAATAAAAGATAATGGGATAGTTCAGTATTTATAAAATTGGGGGTTCAATTAGGAATTTTCATTTTCCTATAGAACTCATTGTGTAGAAAGAAGGGTATGTTCAATTAGGTGTAGTTATTTTCTTCTCATAGGTAACCTCATATAAAATTTGTCAATAAGGTATTTTTTAGAGGATTTAATAGAGTGATCACCAAATAAATAAATGGGTAATAAAAAGTCATGTAAGATAAGGGAACACCTATATGGTAGTTGAGAATCCTAAAGGAGCTAGTGTAAAGGTGTGGTATTGTTGGATACAATTGTTTAATTGTGTGTTGTCTTTGATGTTACACATATGTCATATCAGTTATTAGATAGTGCTTACCAAGCTTAGTTGGTCAGCAAGGCAATTTTCTATGTCTACCGAGCTCACTTGGGTGTTGAAGGAAATTGTGGCAGAAAGTAGTGTTAACCAAGATCTCATGGTTAATGAAGGAAAGTTAGTATTCACCAAGCTCACTTTGTTTCTAAAGGATTTTGCAAGTTTACAGTGTTAACCAAGCTTCTATTGGTCAACACAGGAAATCATTTTAGGATCATTGTTTACTGAGTAGGGTCGGCCAATGAAATATTTTGTTGATTTGGGACATGAAGTTTAATTATTTCAAGTATTGATTCCAACCAAATGTGGTAATAATTATTAGTAATTGTAACTTGTAATTGAGCTGACTTGATAATCTGAATGGTATATATGAAAGGTCAATTTGAGATTCTAATATGTATGAGTGATTATGCATGTGTATTGATTGTTTGAAGAGGAAATGTGAGAAAATTTGAAGGATGGTCAGATATCCTTGAGGAGCAAAAAAGTTATATTTGATTAGGAAGGATATAGCATTAAGAAGAAAAAAGATCTATAATTAGAAAATTCAATTGCATCTCATTCAGGTCATTTCATTATTACTTTCTTACCATTGTAGCAGTGATCTCAAAATCTCTTAGCAGATTTGGTTTAACAACTAGTTGTAAATCCTCTAACAAAGTGACAGTTCCATTGAATTGTTCTAAAGACCTTTTCCAAGGCCACTCCTAACATGGTAATTAAATCTTCTAACAAGTTCACACCTAGTAGTATGTTTTGTAACCTTTAACAAGGTTGGCTCCTAATAGGGCTCACTTCACGATAGTGAAAATTAGTAGCTATTTACTTGGTGGTTTTTCCCATACTAGGTTTTGATGTTAAATTTGGCGTCTCATGTATTCATGTTATTTCTTTTATGCTTGCATGTTAATCACTATGAATTTTTAAGATCTGTTAAAGATAACATACACTTTATCTACCTAGTTACAACATTTTAAGTATGTTTATCGAGTGACAACAATAAATAGTTTTATCAAACATCTAAGGGATCTGTCAATTTTTTTTGTGGTAACTGATTCACCCCCTCTCTTATTTACTCCATCCATATTTACAAAAAATGGTATAAGAGCTTTTGGTGCTTGCAGGAATGGTTTTAAGGACCAAAGCTAAAGATCAAGATGCCTTACAAGAGAGAAATTCTAAGGCTTAACGAAGATAATTTTTCAGCATGGTAGGGTCTCATCAGACTTCATCTAGCTTCCATTGGAGATTTAGGATTGAAATACCTTGATGAAGAATACACAACTCCTTCCAGCACATTATCTATTGGTGAAATTGTTGAGAAAAAGAATCATAACACCATCATGATGGACATTGCATCTACTCTAAGCTATGAAGAATTTGATGATATCAAGGATTGAAAAAATACCTTTGAAATGTGGAACAAGCTAAAAGATATCTATGATGGTGATGAAAGTGTAAGGAAAGCCAAAGCAGAAAGCCTCAAAGGACAATTTGATTCAATGAGAATGAGAGAGGATTAAAATGTTGCCAAATGCAATCAAAGCCCCTGGAGGAGAGGTCAAGGAAGAAATGGTTGTAAGTAAAGTTCTTAGAACATTTCTTCCCATTTATGCAATTAAAGTATCTACAATCCAAGAAAGAAGGTGTGAGACAAATCATAAGATAACTTTGGATACCTTAGTAGGATGATTAAAAACCTTTGAGCTAGATAACTATGGCAATTATGTTCCTACTTCTGAGAATATTGAATCAACATTTGAGGCCAAGCTTTCAGTTAAAGAAAAAGACAACAAAATAAAGGACGGTTAGTCAGAAAGTGAAGACAAATTAAGGGAAAGTTTTGATAGTGATCTTAAATTTGTTGAAGGTCTAATTGCAAGGAAATATTCTAGAGGCAAAGGAAAATACAAAGGTAAAGTTCCCCTAATCTATTTTTCATGTGAAGAAATTGGTCATATTGCAATCAGGTGTCCAAAAAAAGCTAGCAAGGATGAGAAGAAAGGTCACAAGTAGAATAGCAAGAAGGATTTCAAATCATTCAAAGAAAAAGGTAAGAAAACATGTTCTATGGCTAAGGATTCTAATAATATTGAAGATGAAATTGTTTACATTGTTGTGAAAGATGAATCTAATAATGATGAAGAAGATAAGATGGCACATATCTCTCATGTGAGCAAAAATGATACATGGATCACAGATAGTGGATGTTCACATCATATGACTGGTGAAAAAATAAAGTTTGAACACTTTGAAGACTATGATGGTGGTAGTGTAAGGTTTGGAAATAAAGAACCTTGTTGCATAAAAAGGGAGAGGTTGAATCTCATTAACCATGAACTTGTATGTGATAATTCCTATTGTGTTGAAGGACTAAAACATAATCTGTTGAGTGTGGCACAACTAATCAACATTGGATTTGAGGTGGAATTCATGCATGGCAAGGAAAGACTGTTGGATGATAAAGGAAAAATGAATGGATCAGGAAAAAAAATAAAAGGTAACTTGTTTTATCTTGATCTTGGTGAGTGCTCATGTTTTATTGCTCAAGTTGAAGAAATTTGATTATGGCATAGAAGGTTATGTCATTTGAATTTGGATAACATGGTGAAAATAAGAAAATTCAAGAAAGTAAGAGGCATTCCTAGTTTAAAGAAACTTGATGTTGGTCTATACAAGAATTATTAGATTGGTAAAATAGGGAAGACTAGCCTTAAAAGTAAAAACTATTAGTCTGAAGATATCTTAGAAATTGTGCATACTGATTTGTGTGGACCTATTGGAATTGAGAGCTATAGTGGAGAAAAATTCTTTATTCTTTTTGTTGATGACTACTCTAGAATGATTACTGTTATGTATTTGAGAGAGAAGTCAAAAGCATTTGAAAAATTCAAATGGTATTTGCAAGAGTAGAGAAAGAAATAGGAAAAATATTGAAATGCTTAAGGTTAGATAGAGGTGGTGAATTCATCTCTAATGAATTCAATAACTTTTGCATTGAAAGAGGAACCAAAAGATAGGTATTAGCCCCTAGAACTACCAAGCAGAATGTAATAGCTGAAAGGAGGAATAGATCTATCATGGATTATGCAAGGACTCTAATCATTGAAAAGAACATTTCTATCAAATACTGGAAGGAATCTATCGACACTACAGTTCATACCTTAAATAGAGTACAGTTGTAGAAGGACTCATATAAAACCCCCTATGAGTTATGGCATGGCTATAAACCCAATGTAAGTTATCTAAAAGTATTTGGAATTAAATGTTATATCTTGAAAGAATATAGAAAAGGAAAATTTGATGTGAATGGTGATGAAGGTATATTTTTAAGATATTCTTGCAAGAGTAAGGCATATAGATGTTTTAATTTGTCTACTCACAAAATCATAGAAAGTGCACATGTGAAAGTTGATGAGTTTGTAGAAAGAACTTAAGAAGAAAGAAAAAAGGAACCAAAAGATTACATGAGATTTTTTTACATTGAACTTGATACATTCCCAAACACATCTATCAATCAGTAGACTTCTACTCCTAAATCTTCCTCAGCCACCAAGTTGCAAGAAGTTAAAATTGAGTCACAAGGACCTGAGTCACATTTTAAAGCTACCAAGTTAGAGCTACCAAAACCTAAAGTTGAAGCTCAAAAGGATGATGATGCAATTCATTGAAAAGGAAAAGAACCTATATTGGCCAAGTATGTTAGAAGGCATCATGCACTAGATGAAATTGTCAGAGACAAATCAGAAGGTACTATGACAAGAAGTAAGCTAAAAGGTACATGTTTACTTGATAATTTTGAACCTAGAGATGTCAAAGATGCATTGAAAAATGAAATTTGGATTGAGACTATGAATGAAGAGATAGAGAAAATAGAGAAGAACAAAACCTATACTCTTGTACCTAGGCCTAAAGATAAAAATGTGATTGGAACAAAATGGGTATTTAGGAATAAGTTGAATGAATATGGTAAGGTGTCAAGAAAAAAAGCTATATTGGTGTGTAAAGGATATTCTTAAGAAGAAGTAATTGATTATGGTGAGACTTTTGCTCCTGTTGTAAGATTGGAAGGTTTCAGGACCTAACTTGCATATGCAACACATAGAGGATTTAAGGTATATCAGATGGATGTTAAATCTACATTTCTCAATGGTATACTTGATGAAGAAGTGTACATTAAACAACTTGAAGGTTTTATTGATCCAGACAAAAGGGACATGGTCTATAAATTACACAAAGAATTGTATGGTCTGAAACAAGCTCATAGAGAATGGTCTGAGAGATTGCATAACTACCTATTTAGATTGGTTTCTAGAGAACTAATGATAATAGTAGTTTCTACATCAAGGAAGAACCAGACAATAAGATTTTCTTGGTAGAAATATTTGTGGATGACACTTTATTTAGAGGGAATGATGATCTATGCAAAGAATTTTTAGAGAAAATGAACAAAGAATTTGAAATGTCTATGTTTAGTGAGATTAAGTTCTTTGTTGGTCTTTAGATTCAACAGAGCAAGAATGGTATCTACATCACTTTGTCTAAGTATATCAAGGAGATACTTAAGAAGTTTGGTATGGAAGATTCAAAACCAGTTGGAACACCCATGTGTACTAGATTAAAGCTTACCAAAGATGATGGTTCAAAAGATGTAGATCAGACCTTATACAGATCAATGATTTTAAAATTACAGTATGCAGTTCATACAAGGCCTGATATTGCTTTTGCAGTTGGTATAGTGGCAATATTTTTGGAAAAACCAAGAGAAAATCATATGATGACAATCAAAAGGATCTTGAGATACTTGAAAGGAACTAAAGATTATGCTTATGGTATAAACTTGGAGGTAATCTAGACTTAAAAGTGTTTACTGATGCTGATTGGGTAGGAAATATTGATGATAGAAAGAGTACAAGCGGTGGAGCATTCTTTCTTGGAAAAAGGTTGGTATCTTTGACAAGAAAAAAGAAAAATTCCACATCCCAATCCATAGCTAAAGTGGAATGTATTGTAGTAGTAGTGAACTGTTCTAATATTGTTTGGTTTAAATAGTTTTTGTAAGGCATCAAGGCTGAGATCAAAGAACCAGTTGTTATGTTTTGTGATAATACAAGTGCAATTAACATATCAAAGAATCTAGTGATGCATTCCAAAACCAAGCATATTTCTAAAAAATATCATTTTGTTAG